>JAQFYG010002732.1:0-13953 GCA_034694325.1 Entomobrya corticalis
GTCTAGGTTACCAGTACATATTTACATACAAAATTTCGAAAGCATTGCATTTATCTCACTCCTCCTCCTTAAATATTTTATTATTATTGCTGTCATTAGCTTAACTACGTTTCATAGTAGTAATAGCATGTAGGTAGGTATATTCCATTTTCTCTTGATGTCCTATAGTTTTTCTGGTTGTCGTTTTTAAAGAAGTTATGATTTTATAAAGTAATTATTGTACATTTTGTCTTTTTTCTACATGCTGAGCTGATGTACAAACACATTTATTCATAAATCAAGTAAATCCATAAATATAATGATGTAGCATATTATTTTCATATTTGTTCGCCTGACACCTGGACTAAAACGGAAGGAATGTATGTACCGCCCATTGTTATCTAATTTAACCTCTGAGCTGACGTCATAAATGAAGTAATAGCTCCTAGACATTAATATTTACAAAATATTTACATTAATGATGACGTCAGGTGTGCATGATAAATGATAATTATATCATCAAAGAAAAACAGGCGATTAGGTGGATATAAAATCTATCGTAAAACACTTAAGTTCACACATCTCCTAGCTTTCAAGGTGGAGCTTGTGTTCTTTCAATTATCTATTCCATCGAATCCAAATGAAAATACAGAATTATTTAATCGTCATCTTGAACAAAATAATTGACTTTGTTATTTGCAGGTTTTTTATGAAATAAGATAAAATACTATTTTACATTATTTTTGGTATTATAGCTCAATACAGTGCACAGTTTATGTGTATTCACTGTTTCTATCGTATAGCTTCTTATCTAAAAGTATTTCTAAATAGAGAGATTGAGATGAGCAATTTACAATTAGTAAAATATGTACAGTATATGGATATCATAAATGATAAATGCACTAAATATACATGTGTACAAAAACGTATAATAATTAAGTAACGATTATAACTTGCAATAAAAAAGTTTTAATGAAACTTCCTATGCAACGCATTCAATTCCTTTTGGTCAACATTACTTAATGACCAACAACCAAAAGGAAACTTTTCAATGCTGATGGCGAAATCTCCAGAAAGTAGGGACAGAATTCCTTCCTGTGTGATCTGAAAACAAACATAAAATGTTTAATTAACACTTTTAAAAATTATTTCAATAGGTAATTAACAGACATAAAGATAGCCAACATTTAAAAAATTAAATTACATTTTTCATGGGCTTGTCGCTATACAAGATGAAGTCTGTCAGTTTCAAATGGCGAAAAACTGACAAAAACGATTTATCAGTGATCATCGGCATCTTGTCCAAATCAACCAGCCAAAGTTTCTTTAAATCTTTTAATAAAATATTTATAAAATTACGATTAGTGCTTAAATTAACTTTAATTTTTCATATAAAATTTAACTTACTTTTCAACTGCAAAAATACAGGACTCTCCTCATCTTCCCCAATGAAAGTTTCATCCCCAATTAATTTGCACTTTGTCAATCTAATTTCCTCCAATCCCCTCAGTCCTTTCCACAACCCCCCAAAATTCAAGTTATTTCCATCCGGCCAATTAATAATTTCCAATTTGGTAATATTGGGGCAACTTGAAACAATATTCCTAATCCTCGGACAAGGAAAAGTTTGCAAATCCCTTGAAAGTGTGTCCATCATTCTCGATGAAAAATGAATTCTCAAAAATTTTAAAGATCCTCTATTCGCCCTACTTCCAAACAGCAAGTCATAAAGTTCGGAAACCGGCATGCTCGGAATTTTCTGCCTATTTCTTGTACAAGCCCACAAGTTTTTCGTATTAATAAACAACTTTAAATTTTCCAAACTGGGCCATTCCGTTCGAAAAGGTAGTTGACCTCCACGAAACGAAGTTTGGAAAGTTGTTGGAATAGAAAGACTGGTCAAATGGGGTAGCTCCAAACCTAGAACAACAGGATGAAGACCTTCCATGGATTCCACAACACTGGAAATGATGTCATCATGATGAAATTGGGGATGAAAAGCTTTAAATAAATTTGCCGGGATATTTCGAATTTTAACTTGATGAGTGAAAAATACCCGGCATAATTCCAAAAAACTTGGGGATATTTGACGAACGATGTGTCGGTTGATATAATTGTAATTTTTGAAGTCAAAGTATTTGAGATTTGGTTCTGAAGGAAATTCTCGAGCTCGGATTTGGAGATGATTGAAGATTTCGAGGAATCCAAAGATTATGGTTGCCTTGGAACATCCAGACCCAACTTGGTTGGCAGTTGACCCCAAAGCGACCTCTTCCAATTTTAGGCAATTCCGTAAAAACGAGACGTTAAATGCGAGCATGTTTACTCCAGAAATTTGCTTCTTTTTTGAATTGGTATTTTGATTAGGATTGTCGCTGATTTTTAAATATTTTAGATTTTCAAATGTTCTTGGAATCCGGATTTTTATGTAGCGAAATGGGGATCGGATTTTGAATGGATTTGGGATTCCGCTCCAGCAAATATTTGGATTGGTTTCTTCAGCAGATTGCCCGGGGATTACGGACTCGATGGTTAATGACTGGAGATTTTTTAGGGTTTCGTAGAATTGCCGTTCACAGTTGATGGGGCATGTGGAGATTTTTTGGAGGCGGAGTTTGGTGATTTGATGGCGATAAAGTTTTAGAAAAGGGGATACTCCAGATTCTTCGAAGAATTCGGGGCCGGATGGGTTGTTTAGGTAAAAGTTGGAGGCGGAGAAATCCAGATTTAGGAAGATGTCAATGTCATACCAGCTTTTGGAGTGTTCGTTGATTTCGATTTCTATTCGTTCAGGAACTCCGGTGAATTCTTCGATGATGAAGATGTCGACATGTTTTCTCATGGCTTTGTTTACTCGACGGAATTTTATTAGGTCGTTCCATTTTAGGTAGGGGAGGAGATTGCTGTAAATCTTTAAGAAATAAAATAAATTACGTAAATATTTAAATATGGATTTAATTAGCTAAATAAAGTTTAAAATTTTTACTAAATATTTATATACCAGCTCAACAGGAAGATTGAGAAACTCCATTTTTAATCACTTGAAATTTCACAAGTATTTAACTTTGTATTTCAGTTCAGTGGACAAATGGTATTTTAAATATTTTTGGAAACATTCCACCAATTAAACTTTTAGGTTTAATTACAACGAGCTCTAAATTATAATTAAAGTGGACCTCTTATTACTCGAACAGTTAATTGACGATTATATTGTGCATGATCATCAGTTTTATTGAAACGTTTTTTTGAGATGACTGGGCTGATTAGCTTTAACTCGTCTAACATTTAACATGTTAAAGATAGAAATAGGAAGGACAAATAAAGCAAATAAAGTTTGTTGTAAGTTGTCAGTAGAAAAAGGATAAAAGCGAAGAAAACAAAAATTTAAATTATGTACCTATCTAATCTACAGATAGTTGTCTATGACTCATAATCCTAAGGCCGATTTACTTGAAACTTGAAACAAAAATATGAGTATGAATCACAAGATTCCTTTTACAATTGTGTTTATAGTAGGTATGTATCTATGCTCATAACCAAACTTTCATTTTTTCAAGAAGTATTATGCCCCTTTCCTTTGTCAATAGCTTTATATTCATAAATGCAAGATAAGATATTGTTTTGTGTGAATTTTTTCGAGTTTTGGACGATATTATTTTTGTATATGTAGACATTAGACATAAATATTTAACTATAATCTTATCATATTACTTTGGTCATTGGTGGCTTTAAGCTTTAAAATATTACAACTGTCTGGAAAAATTTGGTATATTATTGCGCATCTAAAATCAAGGATGGATTGAGCATATAACAATAAATAAATGTTAATATTTTGATTCCAAGTTTTATTCCTTATAATTTCATAGGCAAACTATGAACCAGACAGAAAAATATTTAAGCCTTATGTTTAGTCAGCTGAATTTGTTCAAAGTTCAGTTAATGGGAATTCCGAATTCCATTGTGACGGAAAAAATTATAAAGATATGTAAGAAAGTGGTTGTTTGTTTTAATGAACCCTTATTTTTATTCTCAATGACTGCTTATATGTATCAAGGCTTGTTATTTGGTCCATTATTTCGCTTTCTTTTCCCGTTTTTACAAAGCGTGAATGTTGATGAATCCTATCGGACCAGACGATATTCTTTATTGTTTCTTTTTCTTCAAAAGTCAATGGCTCAAGGATTTATAAAGTTTATCTGTTTACTTTTGACCGTGAAATAATTAGAATTTAGTTGAAAAACTGAACAAAACCAAATATTGTGCATTAATTAGACCTATAATTTGGATATAACAAGAAATAAAACATAATGCTTGTATAAACTTTGATATTTTATATAATTATATGTTGTATTCATGTTTATTTTGATACTATTTTCGATACATCATAAAATATAGATATATAATTTTAAAACAAATAATATATAATATAAAATATATATAAATTGTATTAAAGCACTGTCCAAAAATATATTTTAAAACGTAAAATTATTTTCACAACTTCGTGATTCCAAAGTCATGTTTTTCGTTTCCGATAACTGGCAATTTTGAAAACCTACAAAAAATATTTCTCAGTAAATAAACTCCAATTAAGAACCAATTAGCCTTCCAAAACACTTTAAACCATTTAAAATAGAATAATTTCCATAGTAATTTACCTTGATGACTATCAATCAATTGAAGTAATCTCGTTCCCACACGACAGCTCTCACATTCCTGCAAAACGTACTTCCTAAACACCTCCAAATCTCTCCAATCGAAGTCCGTTACAGTTTGAATGGGAGGACTCCTAATTCCTCTTGAATTTCCTCCAACTTCTCCTTTCTTCCCACAAGGACCACATGGCAAAGTCTGTGGAAAACGCCCATCATCCGGATAACCTCCATTTGTAACGGTCACATTAACATTTACCGGTTTCATATCAGAAAGACCTCCACGTCCCCCACTCCCCCCATTTCCTTGCCTTCCCTCCTTCCCCCTTTCACAAGACAATTTCCCAATATGAACCTCCCCCGCCATCGAAAATATCTTGATAACCCCCTCTAAACCCGGCTTTCCTCCCGCTCCACCATCACCTCCATCCCCACCTTTCCCTCCCTCCGGTCTCCTCCTCGGAACAAAAATACTCGGCAAAAACGGCAACCCCGTTGACGCCATTCCCATAACCACCGTATCAAACGGCGACACCTTGGTCACCTGATCCTTAGCATCCATCCCATTAGCCCCATTTCCTCCCTCCTGCCCCTCCCCTCCATTCCCCCCATCACAAATTACCCACAACTTATTCCCATTCTCAATTTCCCTATAAATCCCAAAAACATTCCCCCCATTCCCCCCACAATTTCCCGGAAGACCTTTCAATCCATTTTGTCCCGGACCACTACCATCATCCCCCTTCAATTTCAAATGTGCCGCCCCATTTATTCCAGAAAACTGGATCTTTCTCAAGTTGCCCTGAACAATCCACTTATCAGCAATTATCGTAATCGTCAAGCCCTTTCCTCTACATTTCATGTCCCTATCGATTTGCACAGATTCACTTCCCAAAACCAAAATATTCTTCACAAATTTTACCTTTGGTTCACCATCCTCATTTAAAAATTCACTAAATTTTACATTTCTCCCTTTAACAATCATCTTATCATCAATTATATTAACTGTCGTTTTCCCAGAAGCCAAATATTTCGCAATGCTTCTGATAAGCAACTTATCCTGTTCCAAAGCTCTCTGTTCGAAAATCCTTCGAATTTCTGAAGTTGCTCTTAACGCATCCAAAAATCGTAAAATAGCCACATAATCATCCCCTTCCATTGTTGCTTTATCCAATTCAATTAAATTAGGATTAGTGGATTTGGCAATGTCCAAATATTCATATAAAATATACATGTCTCTTAACCTATCCTGAAATTGCCTTAATCCTTTCATCAGCATTTCCATTGGTCTTGACACTTCCGTTTCCAGAAATTTGTCATAAAAATCTAAAATTTGCTCAAGACTTTGTAAATATTTTGCCTCAATTTCTGGTAAATTCATTTCAAAATTTTTGAAAGCTTCTGAAACGCCTTCGAGTATTCTATTTAAACTTAGTTTTTTCAAACATTGATGAGCTGTTGTCAAGATATCCCGTTTATATGACATAGTTTCTAGGTTTAAACCCGGGTAAAATATTTCATCAAAAAATTTTGTTTCCAGGGAACCAATCATTTTGTTAACGTTTTCCTGGATTTTTGCATGTACCAACTTGATATATTTGTTTCGAACAGTTTCTCGAGCTTCAGTTAACAAGCTATTTAGACATTTCCGAATTTTTTGAAATATTTCAACACTTTCAATTTTGATTATTCCTGATTGTTGTTCGGTCAACTCCAAAAGCATTTCCAATTCATTTTCCAGTTCTCTTAAATTACTTAAATGATCAGTTTTCATAGAAGTGTCCAAATCTTCACTGATTTTCTCCAGTAATCTATTCAACTTTAACTTTCCAATGTCATCAGACTTTGTTTCTTTTTTCTCAAAAATTTCAAATTTTGACCAGTCTCCACTCAATTTTTCCAAACTTTTTCTTCCAAATTCTTCTCCATTTTCCATTGATGTCCAAAACCCCTTTCCATAAATTTCTTCAAAATTTGTTAACAATTTATTCACCTGTTCCTTTATTCGACACTCCACATTTCGAACCATATCATCTCGAACAATTTTCATAGTTGATTGATATAAATCATCCAAACTGGTTTTTAAATTGTTAATTGAATGAGCAATCTGAACAGAAGAGCCCCTTTCACTGTCATTTTCTTCTGCAAACTTTTGAAACAAATTTAATTGTTCTTCAATTTTAATTAGTTCATCAATTTTATCTCGACCTAAGTTTAATTGAAGCCAACAACTTATCACAAACAGCTTATTTGTCACCGGAAGCTTATCATTTTGTTTGTAAAGTCGAGATTTCTTCTGAATCCACTCCTTTTCCCTAAACTTTTGGCAAATTTCCTCCAAGTATTTCATAACAGCAACAACTTTAACGGTTTCATGTCCCTCCAATTCCTTTGCAAACATTACTTTAAACTCAGCTTCCATTCCAATTACAATCTGCTCCACAATTCGGTCAATCTCGCCCTTCATGTGTGGCACCAATCTCGTTCCAATAACTATTTTCGACTCAGGTTTCAAAGTAACCGCAAAATCGTTTGATTTGACCCTTGACCTTTTCAATTTTTGCCTACAAATTTCTCTGATTTGTTGCCGAACATTTAGATAATGTGGCTGACCACTTAAGGGACCTCTTTCCTTTGGATAATGAATTAAGACCCATTTTGATTTGTCCCTTAAAAGGTACTCGATAAACCTCTGATTATTTCTGGAAGTTTCCAATTTCCAAACTTCTTCCAAAAACGTTCCAATATTATTGATAACATCTTCTCCATTAATTGGAGCACCTGTCGAAGGATCGTGATTACTAACTTTTGTGATTATCATGGACATCGAGTCCTTCGTGAGGTCAACATTTCTGATAAATTCTGTAGCGTGACTACAAAGTTTGGAGAAAGCGTTCCTATCAATGTCGGTGAAGGACACTGAGGATGATGGCACCACAAATAAGAAACGGGCGTGGTCAACTTGCTCCGCAATTTTCTTGATAAGCACCATAGCAGCAATGTCCATGTGAGTTCCACGGTTATCATCGAAACCGGGGCAGTCCACGAATACCAAGTGCTTATCATCTTGACAAGGTAGGTATTCTGGTAAAAATGTTTTTGAAGCTACTCTGGGGTCACCTATTCGACTTTCTTTTGTGGAGGAGCCTTCTTCTATTTCGTCAACTATTACTAGGCCTAAGCCGTGTTGACCTTGTTTTGAGTGAAGTTTTGTGAGATCTCCGGTTATTATTTGGGTTACTGCGGATTTGCCGGCGCCGGTACCTCCGAGAACGAATATTACGTCTTTTTTGGGGTTTGAGTAGGAACATTGGGAATGGAGTTGGGCCCAGCCCTTGTCAATTAGGTCAAGAGCGGACTTGACAATTTTATCTTGGTTTTCAGGGCCGGCCATAATTATTTAAGATTTTATAGTTTGCTTTTAAAAATTACATTATTACTGAAAAAGAGAAAACTGTATTTAAATTCTATAAATATTATCCTGAAGAAGTGTTAAATCTTGGATTTCAACATGAAGTTGTTTTTGAGTATGAATTATGGAATGTCTCCAGAAGAATCGTCCTAATAACCAATAATCATCATTACATTTTTTATCTTTACGAGATTTTTCCAAGTTCCAAGGTTATTGAGGTTGGCAACGTGACAAACAAGAAGAAAAAATATGTTTATTTGTAAATGTAAATCTTTAGGTAGTTGTGTGATTAAGATGGGATTTGAGATACATGTTGAGCATGTTTGTGAGTAGTATGTTGTTTGTGAAATGAAATGGAGGTCATTCGGCTGAGGAAAAGTGGATGAATGAAATCAATGCATGATGAAAACTGTGATGCGAAAGAAGAAAAATGCTTGTGAGAATTTGCTATGTAAATGGCTATATTTGATAATGATTTTTCACTTTAAGATTTTGTTGAAAATGCTTTCGGTATTGATGTGTATCGTCTAAATGATGATGAAACGTAGTATGTTTAGGTGTATTGTAATTTGATAAACGCGTGTAGTTATAAATTATTATGGATGTTGGATTATAATATAACTCATTAATGGTTAGATGTACTGTGCGTATGATTTCGGAATAGGTATGTTAATTTATTATATAATTTTGATTTGCCAATTGCTATTTCATCAAATTATATTGTGAAATTATTTAAAAATTTGAATCAAATAAAGAAGTACAGTAAAGTGATGAATCTCAAATCTCTTAACAGTTTAAAGAAATTCCATAGTAATTTCAGCCGATAGGATTGATTAGCTTTAAGGTCAATATCAAGCATACAACTTTTATCTCCCACCGCCTCCTCCGCCACCACCACCTCCCCTTCCACCTCCACCGCCGCCACCTCCACCTCCTGTTATGACAAAGAAAATAATTTAGCTACACAAATTCAATATGTTACGAAAGGGAAAATAGGTTCATAAACTTACCGCTTCCGCCACCACCACCTCCTCCTCCACCTCCACGCTTAACACGTCCGCCGCCGCCACCACCACCTCCACCTCCTCTTCCTCCACCGCCGCCGCCACCACCACCTCCTATTAAAAATGAGTAAATGCGATTTAATAATATATGCCTAGCTTTGTAATTATGAATTGATTAGCTGGAAAATTAAAACTTACCGCTTCCACCGCCACCACCTCCTCCTCCACCTCCACGCTTAACACGTCCACCACCTCCGCCGCCGCCTCCACCTCCTGGGAAAAATAGAAAGTTTAATTTTAATTCAATCTATTCATTGCTTCTATTAGCTATTAACCAGATGCAATTATAAAATTTCGAAACTTACCACTTCCACCACCTCCGCCTCCTCCTCCACCACCTCGTCGAAAACGGGCTAGCGCTGGTGCTAATAAAACAATAATTGTTAAATTAGTTTAAAGTTTAAAATGTCAATATTTCCATAAAAATGTAAAACAATTATGATTTCATTGTTTTTTACCATTTTCAGTCTTATTCAAAGCGAGAACCGGTGATAATTTATCTTTTTTATCTTCAGTTGGAAATGCAAGTACAGCAACAACTAAGGTTGCCCCGAAGGCAACAAGTACAGATTTCGAAACCATTTTTTGTTATTCAACTTTCAAGCTAATGCTTTGGAATGATCACTTACCTTCAATTTCTCAATATTTATAGCTCAATTCAAAACCAAATATTTCGTCATTTTTAGTGCAATAACTAATATTAACCCCCTAATTGCTTTAAAGAATTATTTAATTATTTTTGATAATATTCGAAGAATTTGTTAAATGAAGTTTCATAGAAAAAGAAGAAAATCAAAAGTAGTCTTGATAACAAACTTGTAATTTGCAACTGATGATGTACCTTGATGCAATTTAGCTTGTATCAGTTTGCCCCAGCGAGTGCCAGAAATAGGTTCATACATTCTTTCCTAATTACCAAACTATCTTATCTTCTAGTTTTACCTGCAGCTCCAGGAATCAATACACCATATATTTAGCCAACAGCACATGCTATACGCTCATTGGGCATTTTTATTAAATATAGTAAGTAAACTTTGTTAATGAATATGTGATTTAAAAGACAACTTCAATGGAAACTGTAATTTTTTTACGGGGAATGGAGTTTTCTTATATTTTCTTCATTTATAAATACTTTTAGGTTTAGCAGAAGGTCAAAATACTATATGTTTTAGGTAGCTAACACGTAAATGTACAAAATTATCAAATGTGTATTGATTACATGTTTTACTCATTGTTTCCAAAGAAATAAACTTATATGATCGACAACGGTAGATGATTATTTTAAAGTCAGATTTAGCTTAATGACGCCCCATTTAAAGATCAGCATTCAAATTTTGTTGATTAATTATTTTTGAACATTTTGCCCTTTTTGAAAATTGCACGACAATTATTAACACAAATTATTTATAGAATTTAAATTCAAGTTTCCAGTTTTAACAAAGCACACTTAATGTACAAAAATAAATGCATATTGAAAACTAACCAGGTTTCTACAAAATTTATTTTTATCTAAACTGTTTTTTTTTCTGCAATATAATGTATTTCTTTCAGTTAATATTTAACCGCAGAGAAACTTATCTCCAAAAAATTTTAAATTATCGCCTCTATAAGCTTTTAACATTGATCCTTTAGGGCTATGCATGGCCTAAGCCACGGCCTGTAATGCAATCAACAAAATTTTAGCAGTAGATTGTTAATTCTCCGTTGCAGTTGTCGCATTAAATGCAAATTAAATATCCGATATAATCTTACGTTATGATCACATTTGTAAAATTGTGAACAGGAAACCAGAAATTATCCATATTATTCAGAAAGCTCCATATCAACAAGATGGACTTATTCTTTCCTGAGAAGATGTTTGTGAGGTGAGTGGCTGTGAAAATATGATTGCTCCCATTAATTGCATATAAAACGATTGCTAATTACTTCATTATTTTGATGCAGACTGCAGATATTTTATGATGCAACTTGCATTTCAAAGTAAGCCTTTGAAAAGTTACGGTGCTGCAAATTTGAGTTTAACTTTTCATTCAATTAAATACGTAATTTAAAAAATATATGAGGAATAAGCTATAATTTCGGTTTCAAAATTTTTAAATGAAAAGAGGAAATTTATTTTTACAAATTTTTAAAACTTTTGCATAATATTTTATGGAAGACAAACAAAATCAATGGTTAAGGTTAAGCAATGTTGACCCTAAAATTTTGACATGAAACTTATACCAAAATGTTGTACTCGATGGGTACTATCGATTGGAGCTATTTTTGAGCACCGGAAACAACTTTAAATTTTTTAAAATACCTATTATAATATATTTCTCAAAACTCAACGGAAATCATCCTTAAATCTGACTTTTTCACTCAAAATGTTGTCTGTCAACCCTGAACACTTGACAAGTTTAACTTTGCTGGCCTTCGGCCAGCGGATTTTTAGATAGAGGATACAGTTTTCCGGTACTAGCAGCGGCCACAAGCCCCGGGGCCGGCTCCGGTCGCTCCGCTCTCTGTGCTCGCCAGCCCCCGGGGCGACAGCACAGGGGTCTTGGACCCCTGCTTGTCGGGCGATGCCTTTACAATGTCTCTAGTGCTATATGAATTATTTACCTTAAAACATGTAATATAATGTAATATATTGTCGAAAATTTAAAATTGTTTCCGGTGCTTTAAAATAGCTCCAATCGATAGTACTCATCGAGTACAACATTTTGGTATAAGTTTCATGTCGAAATTTCAGGGTCAACATTGCTTAACCCTAACCTTGAAATGTAAATGATGAAAAAATTTGATTTCGGGGCTTTAAATATAGGGCTAATAGAAAAATAACTTTGATTGCAACCATTTAAGTATTACCAAGTAAATTTGCTCTTTACTTACTAGTATTTAAATTACAAGAAAAGCGGTCTTCAGAAATGCCATATGTTTTACGTCTGCAAAGTGTACAGGTCACCTGGTCACCCATATAATCTCTGATTACACGGAAAGCAACGAAGATTCTTTCTTTCAGACCAACTTTTAGTATTGGCATCAATTATAACTAATCAAGAATACTAATACGTGTGTGAAGTAAATATGACTGACTAATATTTTTTGAGTGTTTTTCATATTACTTCGAATACGTGAATGTTATGGCTGTTTTAAGAAATGAGATAAAACCAACTCCATAAATATGAACGTCACTGATACAACTTAAAATCCTTAATCATTTATCATTCATTAATCAAAATTTATTTTTAATAGCACTTTTTAACTAACAATTTATAATTTAAAAAACTGATTGCATTGTAATTCCCCTTCACAATATGACATAATAATTATTTTAAATTTTGTTCTTCTATTTTATTCTGTCAATTATGGGTTTAATTGATGCTGCATCTTGACCTTCCTGATTCCCGATCTCATTGAATATCTCCCTCTTCCTTCATCATCGCCTCCTCCGAATGTTTTCTTTTTATCAAGGCCTCCATCTTCAAGGAAATAGCCGGTAACTTATCCACAATACTTCCAGTTTTATCCAGCATCTGATCCACCAAACTGGACAATAAACTAACGTCATCCATCATTTTACCCACTTTTTTCGCTTGACGGTTAGTTTTCGATTTTAATGATTTTTCCAGCTTCGGAACAATTTCCAATAACTTCAGACATTCCCTTTGTAACTTTAGAGCGGCGATTTCCAGACGTGTCAACTTGGAATAAAATCTCATCAGCATTTTGTCGTGCTGCTTTGCCTTGGCTTTTTGTTCTTTCAAACGCTTTTCCGACTCCATTGCGTGAACAAAGTTGTTTCGAGCATTGTTTATCTTGATGGCGATCAGTTCATTGAAGAAGGTCACGGCTGAGGTCACTTTTGATTCCAGAAAGTAAAGTCTGAACTTAACGCCGTCATCGGAGTCGAACCATGTGGTGTTTGGAATATCAGCTGATAAACGACTAACGATCTTGGTGGAGGGGATGGTTGGCTTCGTTTTCTTTCCTTTGGTTCCTATTCCTACTCCTTCTTCAGGTTTCGTCTTGATATTCTGCATATAAAAGATAATTAATTAAAATGAAGATTGAGAACGACAATTGAACGATTACCGAATCTAACATAATTTCAAATTCTTAAATCTTAATTATTAGTTGTATAATTTGTAATGACTTACCTTCGCAAATTGTTCATACATCTCCACAAGTGCCTTTACTCGAACCTCATGGTCAGCCGGAATGCCTGTTTTCGAACCTTTCTTCTTATCATTCAACTCCTCCTGCTGTATCTGCATTACATCATAATTGAGATAATCCTCCTCGGTAGAAGTTGTGGCGGTGGAGGTGGAGGCGTACGCGTACCCAATAGCTTTCCCTGCTGGTCCACTCACTTTTTTCGGCATCTTTATCTCAAGTTAATTGACGCACAATTAAGTAATTTATAATTTATATCTCAAGCTGTGGCTTGCTGGTCATTGGTCAACTATCAATATTTATTTTGGCCACGTTCACAAAATCATAAGACAGCTGAAGACAACAAACCACACAGCAATCAGATCAGAGAATAGTATTTTGATCTCGTACAACACAAAACACAAAAAAAGAAAACAGTGAAATGAAATGCACTTGCCGGCTGCAGCTTTCTTGCTTTTTTCCAAGCTCGTATCATCGACTGGTATCCTCCTTCTCCTTAATACAAGTTACAACGCAACGTAAATAAATGCAAATGACATAGACGTAATTAGTACGTTTCCTGTAAAAATTATCTTATAGCTATTTTAATTTTTTCATTATATTCACATACTATAATATGTTCTTCATGAAGATATCCCTTCGAACGAAGATTGAATTCCATGAATTATTTTTTTAAAAATATTGGCATGCG
>JAQFYG010002733.1:0-13951 GCA_034694325.1 Entomobrya corticalis
TTTGCTTATACGGAGTTTTTTGTTTTCTTTTGAAAGAAAAAAGAGTTGGAATGTAGGAATTACTGATCACGCATAGATATATATGCACTGAAACAAGATTTACAGGCCGGCATGTATTTACAAATTGTTCAAATTGTAGTTCCGTAATAATGGCTCAATAATACTTGGCATAGTTCGCATGAATATGTGGGCATACAAATCTTCATTTTTTGTCAAAATTGCTTATAAGGAGATATTTTCTTCCAAAGAGGAGGATTTTAAATTTTAACAAGTAAAACAACACGGGGGAAAACTGAGTGGGCCTGAGTGAGGTTTTGCTTACATAGAGTTTGCTTATAGAGAGACTTTACTGCATGTTATACATTTGACCAAATGATTAAAATGAAACACAACCGCCATTATTTCTGAAAAATCGAAATAGGCAGAAATCTTATTTTTCTAATGATGCCATAATTGTATGCGGTGTCGGTGTAGTATTGATCGATTTAAGTACTTAGCTGTGTGAATTTTATCAAGATTCCAATTGCCATGAATCATTGTAAACTTTAATAGTTTGGTATGAGTTTTATTGTAACGGTGAAGCAAAAACAGGATTGCATTATTTACTGCCTGTACGAGTTTGATTTTGTAAATTTCTACTGCATCAGTTGAAATCCACACTCGGAACATTTATTTCTTAGCCCATCTGTGAGCAAATACAAGAGTCATGTTGCATCATCATAATTGCGATATTTTATAGATCAGCACACGGTAAATTGCTTATACATATTTATTTTCTTGCTTATTTATTTTCACTTTCATTTCATTGCATTTAATTTTATGATAAATTACTTATTTTAATATTATTTATTTTAAGTTAATTACTTTATTACTTGTGGTGTGTGACATAGTTTTTAATTCATTACTCTAAACAGATTGAGATTTCACAATAATATGCTTGATTTTTATAGTGTTTTTTTTGTAGCATGCACGTATAAATTATATAATTAAACAAAACAATCTCAAAACCAATAAGAAGCTTATTTGCGTCTTTCAATTCTGGCCTGTATCGATTAAAGTAAATTTATTTTATTACTTCATTATAATAACAAACAAAATATTACTAATTCTACAAAGTGATTCTGAATTACGTAGACGAAATGGGGACATAATTAATAATATGAATCAGAGTCCCTTGAAGAACGAGAAAACGTAAAAATTGTACATAAATCATAGACTCAAAATGAACATTTTTCATTTTTGACGACGACAGTTTAAGACCAACTGTTAAAATTCATTCAAAATACAATAACAAGTAGTACAAAAGAACACATCAAGACGGCGGAATTTTGACATTTTATCATACTATAATTTCTTGATTTTTTTTCATATATACATTTTTTATTATAAAATTGTCTTTTATATGCATGTCCGGACAAACACAAATTTTTTTTATCAGTTCGTCTGTCTGTTGAACATTTGAATTATGACAAAATCCTAACTACTACGTGATATAATTTCGGAATGTTTTTATTTGAATAAGTTTAAAAGAAATATTCTGAAACGAAGAAGAAATGGAAATGGGAAGAAAAAATGATCTGCAAAAGGAAGGGAAAAAGTTTCTAACAATTTTGACAAGTTTAGAATGACAAACGGAGAAAGAGTGTAAAGTATAAACGTACATTATAAAGCTGGAACAAACAAACCAGACATTCACAAAACTCCGCCGCCTGTTACATCACAGACAAGTACCAACATATTATTTGGTCACACTCTTTCTGATTTAAATCGTGACACGAACGAGTTTTTTTCTTCTTTTTCTTAATTTCTAACTACTACTTAATCTTCATCTTTTGTACCTCAATCAATCATAAATATATTTTCAGAATCTATAACGTACGTACGATGAATTTATAGACTTGACTTAGATCATTTTTCATTCCGGGAGAGAGCACATCCAGTAAATATCCACTAATGAGGTTGAGGTACAACACAAGAATTTAAGAAAAATACTTGCTCTGGAGTTGGAAAGGAGGATGCTGCTGGTGGATTCAAGAAGTGTTGAAATGATGGTTGAATTTGGCCATTGCTGTTTTGGCATGAGTGGTGCATAAATGCAGGAAATGAAGAAGGAGGCGCAATAGATGGGCTCGTGGGAGTTACATCTGGAGATACCCACCTCCATTGGCATTGTCCATTCACGTTTCCATTGCTGTTCAGTCCACCTGTGGGTGGTGGAGTAGGCCAATGATTGTGACATGGACCGATCTGTTTGAGTTAAATGAGATTAAAAGCTTTGTTATAAAAGTGGAACATGAGCAAGAGTGAGTTTTAGTAAACAAAAGCATTAAATTAAATAGCCAAGAGTTGAGATTTGTGAAGAGATTGACAGAAAGCATGAAAATGAAAAGCTTTCAAAGTGCAAATACGAAACAACACAGATTTGTTGACTTTTACTTACTGGTGGGAACTGTTGAAATTGCTGAGGCATGTAGCAGACTGGGCCCGAAGGCGTGGGGCCTGTTGTAGATGAGTAAAATGAAGGAAGTGAAGTTGATGGTAACGGTCCCGGACAAAAAGCAGCGGTCTGAGTGAAGAATTGCTCAGGGATAGGAGTCGGTTGTGGATAAAACTGGGTAGCCTGAGCAGTCTGCGGGAAGTAAACTGAAGTTCCATCGTAAGGTGGTGGTGGTGATAGAGCATCCACTGGTGTGGAGAATGGAATATCTTGACGGCCAACAGGCTGCTGTTTGGGGAATCGTTTTATTGATAAAAAATGCATGTAAACAGGGCAAACACGCATTGCATAACTTGAACAAGGAACACTATAAAGACGACGAGCAATAGTATCGTATCGTGGTTTCTTCTTACCTGTTTTTTAACGGCAGGTGCAATATTGAGACGGCGATCTCGATGTATGATTGGCTCCACGGTCTATTATGGATGATGACGTGAAAAATAAATAAAATTGGAACGTGTGAATGAACTAAATGTGTAAATAATTTATGAGAGTACCCAATAAATACTTGAGAGAAAATGTTAAAGTCAACACTGCTACTAAATCAATAGAGAAGATTTGAGAGAAACATAGAAAAGTAAAGTTAAAGTGACACGATCCGTGCTCTTACAGAGTTGCAAAGTCTCTTGGCCTCCTCTTCCGTTTCAAAAGTAACAAATCCATAACCTTTGGACACTCCAGCCCTATCCAGAATAATCTTTGTCCCGCGAACTGCACCAAACTTTGAAAAAAGTTGCATTAGCTCGTCCTCAGTGGTTTGACAAGAGATTCCACCAACGAAAATGCGATTGGGAATAAGGGTTCCAAACTTTGGCGCAGAAGATACAAATCCTTCCCCACTGGAACTAGGAGGCTGTTCACTTCCTTCACGACTTCGGTCAATCGGAGTTGATGTGGTAATGGGCCTAGCAGACGTTGGCTGACTTCCAGCTTCACTTGCACTATCCTCTGTGTAGCTCTCCATACTACTCTTCGAAGTTAAATCTCCTCCACTCACATTTCCGTTCATTTCAACAGCGATTGGACTCATTTCCGGTCCTGAAGACTGAAACAAAACAAAAATTCTCTTGATGAGAACAAGACGAGAAAAGCCCAAGTGAAAATACATCCATTCATAAAGAATGCAACTTCAAGCCAAGCTGAAGCACAAAGGATTCATATCAAGCGTAGCGTGTACATTAAGCTCTGCATTGAAAAATAAAATCATGCAAGATTGATTATAATTCCAATAAAACTTACCATGTTGAAATGAAAAATGTTTGAATACATGCGATTTGCTGCACTAAAACATTAATTGCAGAAAAACGTCTATTGCTATTCAGTACTAAAGGTAAAAGTCTAAAACAAGCTTCCGGAACAGGGTAACGCTAACGCATGTAGAACAAATCGCAAAGAAAATCTGTTTCAAAACAAAAAATAAAATATGAATCACAACCAGCGAAAGCTAAACTATTGACACAAAACAATAGCATTAGTCCAAACCAAATAACGTAAATGCAATAAAAGTTTGAAATCAAAATCTAGTCTTTTGCACGCTTTTATCACTACAACTACACTAAATTCTGCATGACAATGGGCGCATACTTTTTTAAAGCATGATAATGGGCACGGAGATACATAAGGTGATAGGTATTTTTTTATCGCCAGCAACCGAAATCGAAGGGAGAAATAAATGGAAGCGCATATTGATAGTGGTTTTAATTGTAATTGTCATCATTGCCAGAACATCCCACAACAAGAATGTTTTAGTTAGTAGATTGCTAGAGATACTACATATTATAGGTATAATGGCGACATACCTATTTATCCCCTATTCAGGCATGCATGCATTATCGCTCGCCTGTCTATCGGGTACAACGACCAAAATGATGATCACAATCATCATCATCCCCAATCCCAAATCCCCATAATAATATCAGTACATAAACGATACTGGTTGCTGAAATAGTGATAGTGCTTGTGTAGTACTTTAATGTACAATTTCCTTCTGTGTTGTAAAAATTACTACGAAACCACCAACCACACAGCTATTATTACCAGTGGTGATGGGGAGGAGGAGGTGAATGGAGCCTACACACAATAAGAGATCCTCTCGGGAAATGAAAAAATTTAAGAGTCCCTACAGAATTACTTGCCATCCAAATTTTTAGATAAAGCTTATCATCAATCCTCATCTCATTTGTCCCAAAAAAAGTAATATGGAAAGTTACAACATGATTATCCAGCGAGAAGAAAAAGAAGAAGAGCTAGGCACAAAAAATGCTTATCCCTAATCTAACCTGCTTATTCTTTACTCTTTTTCTCGAGCTTTTCTCGATACACACATACACCATATGATGATGATATACAATACTTATTATTATACTACGGCGAACCCGTAAAAAAGATGGCTAAAACTTAAAGCACATCGCTAATATTATTTCCATTTCGACTAGTACTACTACTAAATAACTAACTATGTAACTATACAACCAGAAAATCTAACGAAACAACGGACCGATATATAGAGCAGCGGCAGTGTAGTGGCAGCCCTGAAAGTAATATGACTGCATGCAGCAGTAGCAGCAACAGAGCAATACAATTACTCTACGCAACGCATGCATACAAGATTTCCCGAGTCTATAAAACTCGTCGCTATATTATCGTCACAGGACTGTACTCATTTCATTTAATTCCCATTCAATTAGCGTTCCCCATCTCATCTTATCAAATGATGTCTAAAGCCAACCATGCAGCCTGATATGAATCCTCCAAAGGAAGCCAGAAAGAGAGAGATAGACTCGTATACCAAAAGCAATCCAAAAAAAGCCAAAACAAAAACCACGTCTATTATTATTATGCATATATTTTTAATAGAGACTACATGGAGAGCATCGTATATGCGGAGACATGCATGTACCACTATTAACTCCCAAGCCCAACCAACTCCCTCCCTCTATTATTACTAGAACGTACATTTCGCTAACTACTGAAATGCACTAAAACCCATATTATAACGCCAAGTTTATTATTAAACTAACAGTTGAAAAGAAAGGGAATAATGCCACTATATCACATCATGCACATGCCTTCTTCTTCACTAGTTTTAAGTATACATATCAAAGGAGAGAAAGAGAGGGAAATAATAATGCATACAATGAAAACCAACTAGTCACAGCTTTGGGAATCTTTTCAGTCTAGTTACTCTAAAAAGCATTATACTGGCAGTTTCACATCTTTTTAATGCAACATTCCAACTAGTACGAGTCCCTTAAAACGACTTTGGAGGCTTTTTTTTCTTAAAAACGACATAGTTTTGCTTTCGCTCGTTCACACACGAACTTTCCTTTTTTTCTATCTAGAAATGTATATTATATTATAACATCATCATCATTTTCATCTTGTTTCCAAAATACAAGTAAAAAAGTAAAACTACTTTCTATGCGTGTTTGGTGAATGTACGTACATGCAAAAGGAAGGAATTGTTTGAACAACACTGTTGTTGCATCACAATGCTCATTCGTCGACTGGCTGCTATACTTATAAATTTCACGACAATTTTTTTATAGAAAGTTATACATAATACAGTGGCCAAACCATTTTCAGTCATAAAAATAAATGCCCAAAAAAAGAAGAAATGATGTTCCGTTATGATGAAGTAGTAGTACCCTGGTCGACAAGGAGGAGAAAAGTGAACCGGGGATATTTGCAGCATTACATAATAATATGTAACATCAAGAAAGAAAACAGCAGCATCAACGTGAGTGTGAGCAAAGAATGGCAAAAAAGAAGAATATACAAATAATGATAGTTGCTCATTCATTCATGTGTGTGTGTGTGTATGTGCGTCCTTACTGCTGTGGATGTGATAGAAAAAGTTAAGTAAATTTCCTTTCTTTGCTTGCCAACTAACAGCCAACAAGCGGAGTTCCATTTGGACCATCATTTCTACTTTCCCTCTACGACAACCACCACCACACCACTTTCTCCATTTACTTTCTACCAAAAAAAGTCAAAAGAAGAAGAAAAAGAAGAGGAGATCGAGCAATGAGAAAATGGAATGGTAGTTGGTGGAGTGGCGGTGGTGCTAGCACTATACTAGGAATAGCAGTCTTCCGGAAAATGAACCACAGAAGTTTGCAGTATTCTCCAGTGACACGTTTACTTGCAAAGAATAAGAATGATGAGATGTGCACTTTTTTCCACTAGAAGCTATAGAGTTGGGCTGCTCTAAGTGCTCGCTCACCGTACGTACAAAATGGTGTCCTTCTATAATAATATGTCCATGTAACCACTACTGCTGCCACCGCACCGCTTGGATATGGTCCTTCTGAAAGACTCTAAAGAGTCATTCAAAACGATATAGTTACTGACGACGACGACGAGAAAGACGACCACTGACTTGCCACCATCACCATACGACCAATTCTAGAAGCAGTTTGTAGTATCATCATGGTCGTCGTCGTCGCGTCAAAATGGTATATTTTTTGTTACAAATAAATATACACACAAGCAAGCCGAAAAGCAAAGCAATAAGGGAAGAAGGGGAGCCCAGTCAGGGAATCTCCATCTTTCTCCTTTTTACTTTTTGCAACCCCTAAACAATACTGTGTGTATATAGGCCTATCATATAAGCATGTGAGTTGTGCTCGTATTACAGGAATAGATAATGATGGCGATGATGATCGCATCTATGGCTATCGTTTCCTTCCTTTTCATAATATTAACATTATATATTATGTAAACTGTGTAGAAAAGTAATAGTATTGCGTCCTGTTCTCTCTACTTTCGCATTCTCTTCCTCTTCTGCTCTCTCTCTTTATGGTAGTAAGACGAGGACGATGAGGAACAACAGACACGAAAATTTTCATGCACGTATGAATGAGAATAATGGATCAAGGAAATAGTTAGATGTGAACGGCAAGCAGAGACAGAGAGAAAAGCAGAAAAGATCGCGATAGATACGGGAAGCCTCATTTGCATCGAACCAGGAACCACCACACACACATACACGCTGACTACAGACTTTGGCTGTATAAGAACTACTCAAACTGTCTCTTTTTTACACAAATAAATACCTAGATATAGCGATTTTCTTGCTTCGCTCTCCTCTCTTCGCCTACTCCCTTTTATTCTCTCTTTTATACAATTGTACAGGAAAAGAAGCTCCACTGAGCAATCTAAGACTATCTTCCGTCGAACAAGCTTGGAATAACAAAGTGCATTTCCACAGAAAGAAATAAAAAAATGTTGATTATGCTGGTGAACTATGAGGAGGAGGAATATGAGATATACTAAAAGTTATCAAGCAAAAAGATCAGAAAAGAATCCATTCTTCTTTTTTCTTGCAATGTCTATCTCTCTGCCTGTAGAACATTCACAAATATGTATAGCATTCCAACACATAAATGCATAGTTGCGATTCACAGTAAAAATGCTAGTACCTATACAAATGGGCACTATAAAGATAAAGAAACTTGCATGCATCACTGCAGATGTAACAAAAAAAACGCGTTTATGACAGGCAACTATACTGATGATTTGTATTAGAGAGGAGCATGCTAGTGTAACGAACGATCAACGGTTGGAACGCTCTCTTTCTCTTTTCGTAACACTGGCTGGCTGGCAGGAGCAGCAGGTTAGGTTGAAGCTAGCAAACGATCCTTGTCAAATGATAGATACCCGTGTCAGTGTGATTATGTGGTTTTCGTTCATTGTCTAATAATGATGTTGATGTCCAATACACTTCTCTCATTCTTTCCATGCTCCCTTGCTACGTGCGTGCTACAAATATACTAGCTGTAATACTTTGCTGTTCACAAGTCAGCACTAATACTGGTGAAAGCAACAGAGTACAAGAACAAGTAGTTATAAGCCATGCTATATTATCTCTATAAATACTGCAAACATGATAAGGTAAATTAACAACTGACAGACGGATTAATGTGTATAAAATATTATTCTTCCCAGTTGGAGTTTGGCTATAAAATTCGAGTCTTTCTAAACATCTACTGTAATGTATGCCATATGGGTATTAGTCTAATGGGTCTAATGACATCAATATTTTAAAAATCGTGATAAAAATCTGGATTGCTCAAACACAACATTTTATAGTATACCAGTAAGGAATATTGGGTTTGTAAATAGAGAGATGGAAGGTATACGATACGTGTACACTGCGCTACATATTCAAAATAAAACACATCTCAGACATTCTTTTGAGAACCTTATACGTACTCTTTACTCTCGAGGGCTTTGGAATCAACGACCATGCATGCCACGTGAAATGTATGAAGAGAAGAGCGTGAAATGCATTATAAAACGTATTTATTTACGTAGGAAAAATAATAACCCAATCCAGTACAAAGAAACAGGGAACTTGTGTTTCTCTCCTCGGCGCTGAGACAGATAAAGTCTCTGTCTTTACGGAAGACGTAGAAATACAGAAAGTGAAAGTGCTACACACACGACGGCACATATACAAAGGCACAAGTAAAAAAAATGCTGAAAACGGTATTACTCTACAAACAAAAATGCCTTCATTTTGTTTCTCCTCCACGTAGTTCGTAAATGCCATCGTCTATCTAGGCACAACTAAGCAGATGCCATGATGATGCGGGACAGAATCAATTCAGGCCCCGTCTGTCAGTTCCATAGCAATTTCTTTGACAGAAGAACGAGTTAAGACGATTGATTCCCGACACGGATCACACGTCAATTTCAAATAACTACATCGTTTTGGACAGAGGAAAATAGAGAGAAAGGGCGAAAGAGGAAGCTCATGGGAAACAGTAGTAGAGTAGGATCATCAAAATAGGAAGTGGCAATAGTAGCACAACTCAACTCGAGGCCATTATTGCTTCGTTTCGTCTTCATCTACTGGCGATTTATACGTACTACGCTCTCCCACGACGGTTTATACTATTCCCTACATAAATATACACGACATTTAGGTCTACATACAATAACTCCGATAACCACCTCCATATTATTATTATCCACATGCAGCGTACAACAAAAACGTAGTCCTGAAGTACATAAAATGGCCCAAGCCCTTCAACATTCGAATAAAGAGAAAAGTAGGCAGTTCATATTATTATTGCTGCTCCTGCTCCTAGTAGGCAGTCATCCAGTGAGAATAGCACAGAGTCAGTAGTCGAGCCCTGGAAAATGTATAAATTTGTTGGGAATTTACCAAGAAGAAATAAGTACATAGAGTGGAGCACATATAGATACACATATTTTCATTACGCAAACCATGTATTTGTGCAATCATATTATTTTATGGCTACAGATAAACCAAATCCAGCGCCTTGTCTGCACCAAACGGACCGATGTGACCCAACAAAGATAGATATTATGATCTTATTATATATTGGTCGACGAAAAGAAAGGTTGTAACAACTTTGTTTTTGGCAAAAGGATTGCAGCGAGCGAGGGATGGGGGTATACAGAGCTGCTTGCTGTCTTCCTCTGCTGCTGTTGCCGATATATTTCCTTCAACCCAGTCAGACAATAAAGGGTGAAAGCATGGTGAAGTAAACGGCACGCTAGGAGACTTTATAGGCTTGGTGTGCAATACTTTAGTACTTATACTTATCCATCTTATCTCAGCGGAGAAATTTATAATGTAGATGTGTACGCCCTTTTCCATTCCCCGCTGTTGTCGACATTACTTTCGTGAAAACGCTCATAGACATATATATTTATCCACATATTTATTTATACGAAGACGGAAAACTGGCATGTGCATTATTTGAGTGTATACACATGTAGCAGCCGAAAATTCTTGCCTTTTTTACAGTTCTCCTAACATCAAACAGATATCATAGTAATAAAGAATAATATACAAACATTCATAAATATACATATACCAGTAGAATGTAGCACTCTGCTATATCCGATAAAAGAAACCAGTAGTTTTGGTTAGGTATTGATCTCTACCCCACTATTCCCATATTTTTCAAAAGGAAACAGTCAACTATTTATCTAAAGACGACCATCTGAGCTTGAGCTGGCTCTTGAAGAAGAATATATATCCAGCTTTTATAGTGTATTTGTATGTAGCTTTGCTTGGCTCAGCTCGAGTCTTTTTGGAGAACCACTGGAGAATTCTTTCCACTTATGATAGTCTGTCATGAAGAATAATCATGATTTATGAAGAATATCACAGACGTTTCACTACGCTGACATTGATGATAACTAAACCATTCATGTAGAGAGGGAAAGTGCCTTGTTCTTGGCTCATGCTTTTGTGCTCGCAGTGCTCCTCGCTCTCTGCAGTTGCTATATTGCTTGGCTTGTAGAGTAGAACAAGGAGCGGAACGCTCCACCACCTACTTAATGTACTCCTTCAGTATTGTAGTCAGCTTTTCATTTATTCATTCATAAAGATACGAAAGGAGAGGAAGAGGGGATATAATGACGATGATATGATGATGATGCCACTGCAACGGTTAGACAATCTCCTTCTCCGTTTAATGCTATCAGCAGAAATGTAAACACATTTCGCAATTGTCAAATTATACTCCAGCGTGAAGTGAAATGACGACGTGCACACATGTAAGTAATGTGTTTATAGGATAGGATTAATCAGAGGAATGCTACCCTTAAACCTCATTTCTCTTCAAATTACTGTCATTGAAAAGACGTGATTTGATTACAAGTCTCTTCTCTTCGTATTCTGAAAACACCAACTCTTGTTGCTTTTGTAATAACATCAAGAGAGGACAATAACAAATAAGAATGGTAACAACCGTTACATTTCACATGCTTTTTTGAGATCTCATCGCAAAACTTTTTATACTATTGACTCTGCTCGACTGGTTGAGTTCTTGCATCTTGGGTTGTAACTGTTATGCTTTTATCTATCAATTCTACTCACAGAAAATAGGATGTCTCTCATATGCACATGATCCAAAATATTATCACATAAAAAGCAACAAGCTAAACAATGAAACTTTCCTGGATTCTTTCCCCAGCATTTTGCCAAAATACCTTCTTATTATACATGCTCCGTTTTTTATGTCATATAAATGCAACCAGTCATCAACAAGAGTGCCCAGAATAGCAAAATGGAAAAAATTAACTAACAAAAGGTTCAACGAACCTAAACCATTTAATCCTACAATACATACAAATAGACGGAAAGTATTACCATCTTTTCAATCAATACAATAGCATACAGGTTCTGTGAATTTTGGGATATTTCGTATGTATAAATGTACATATAATTTCATCATAAAACATGATAATGCTACTACTGTTACTCGTTAACTTAAAGCTCAAGAAAAGTTATGCATCTCTAATGAAAGGAAAACGAACAAGAAAAAATCTGGTAGGAGGGAAATTCTTTTACTTTTCTCACATGTTTTGAGTTGAAAAAACGAGATACTCAAAACACGCCACACTACTAAAACGGATTCATGTACAAAAGCTTTTTTGCCTCCTCTTCTTGTTTTAAGCATGTTTGTTATTAAGCCGGGAAAAAGTCATTTCTGTAAATAATGCCAAAAGGCAAGAAGGATAAAAGGAAGTAGACAAAAATCACATTGTAGCACTAGCACCATCACCAGCCAGCACTCACAAGTCACAGAAATAATGACAAGAAGTTTTTAGCCAGCCAACACAAAAAAAAGATAGAGATTCCAACAGGAGAAGAAAAACCTTCTTGAGGGGAAAAGTTGTCGCTGGTTCATGTTCTTAGCCATTATACGACTTACTACTACAACAAAAACTGTGAGACTAAATGGAAAAGTAACAGCAAGCACCTAAAAACGCTGACTACATATTGATATAAGTAAGTAGAATACATAGTTATACCATAAAAATTACACAACACGCCACCAATGTGTTCTACTATTCCTCTGGCTCGTTTATTTCATGTCGCTCGCTGCTCCAGTGTTCTTTTTTTCGAGCTCTTCTCGTGCTTTTTGGAGTCTCGTAATAAGGAGCACAGTCAATGTAAGCAGCAACCAGGCGAAAACACATTTAGCGGTGGACGGAGGTTGTGGGAGACAAAACTAAGGAAATAAACAAAGCTTCTGCAGCAGTGGTATTGCATGATACTTGCAATAGTTTCGGCAGGATGGTACGACTATAACACAACTACACAGAAACTAACAGCTTTTTTATTCCCCAAAGACTCCTCTCCGATACGCTTCTTCTCAAGGTATTCTAATTTCATGAAGATGGAAGTAGACACTGTTTTTATCATGAAATATAAAACCGTATGTGTATGTAATGTGTGCTTGTGTGTGAGCATCTGAAAAAGAGAAAACTGTAAGAAAAAGAGTAATCTCACGCAAAGGGACAAAAAATATCAAGAAAATAATCGAGCACGTAACGAGAACGATGTAAACTCTTTATATTTTTTTTTGTGAAACTCGGGTGCACAATTTTTCTCTAAAAAAATCATTGTCATTGTTGAATGTACTTATATATGCGCCTATAAAAGTTCCTCCGCCCATGTGCGTCTAGATTCTAGAGTAGGTTTTCGACAACCACCATAAACTAAAACACTTTGTTACTTTATCCAAGTTTTTCATTTCAGTATATCCAATTTATATGCGAAATAACTTACAATGCTATAAAACAAGAAGAAGGTAGAGAAAGAATGAAAAAAAAACGATATGAAGGCAAACGCAACCCTTCAGTTGTTGTGCGCCCCTACTTACATTAAACATTTTAAGAGGAGACAAGACATGAATCGGAAATCAGCAATGATACAAGGCATACATACATGCATGTAACTAGGTAGAAGGATTTCTTTTTAACCCGGAAGGGAAGTGAACAACACAAGAAATTGTAGAGAGAACGTGAGCAAATATATATTGCTGGGTGACAGTCAGTCTTGACTATGAGTCAGTAGGGTATTCAGAAAATGCTGAAGATTTGCAACAACGGAAATAACTAAGCCGCTGTTGTAAAATGCAAATGCTGGGTGTTGTGACGATGTAGATGGTCATAAATTAAAAACGAAAAGAAAATCAAACGAATTTTTCAACAATGACTAGGCTTTCGACACGCCACTTATGCTTTCTTTTCCAGTGGTATGCTTTATACAGGATAAGGGCACTCAGTCAAGTATAATAATATGAATAATACTTTGTATCAAGTTAAAAATATATTCAATACATGTTTATCAAACAACCCATATCGAAATGTTCTTTCTTATTTCGTTTCTTGCAGGATAATCAGATATATAGCTAGAGTTTATATAAATCTGTAATCTCTTCCGCTTTCAACCATTTGCTACGTGCATAATATTAAACTTTGTACACGATTACACAATTTCATGTTATACACCTATATATTGTTGTAGTTGTGAGTACATGCGACACTAATAAATATATAGAAGGGGGAATATAATAAATTGAGCTTCTGTAACTCGAGACTGTCGAGACTTTCGCAGAGTAGTTGCAATTGCAATCGATCAGAAAGCAAGGCGACAGAAAGGATTTAATAAAGCTGAAC
>JAQFYG010002734.1:0-13947 GCA_034694325.1 Entomobrya corticalis
TCATAGTCTGAAACTTATAGACTTTGGCTCTGGGGCCATTTTACGAGATAGTCTGTACACCGACTTTGATGGTAAGCGAATCATTATCCAATTTATTTTTTTTACAACTAAGTTAGTCTTTAAAAGACTTAATTTTTCTGGGTGAAGGGTTAAAATGGTTTTGGTAAAACTTTTCATACTATTTTTAAAGCATATAAATCTAACTACACAAATTGTATGTGCACCTTTACATCGGGATCGTTTTTTTGGACGGTGTCTTGTCTCGGCCTCATCATCATACAATGCATTATATTGTGTATTTTTTTTAAATTTTCAAACTTGTGTCTACTCTGCATTCTAAGAATTTTTTGAAGGGAAATAGACTAAATATGTGTGTTACATATGATGATAAAAATCAACATCTCTCACAGGATGCTACTGGTTTTAACTGTGTCATTTGGCACTGATCTCAGTATTTTTTATATATAAACAACTTAAAATTAGTATCACAGGAGATTACAAAACGCTTCTTTTTATTAAAAGAAGAAAATAAGTGAAAAATTCAGCATCTTTTGAAAGGGTGGAAAGAATCCACCCAAAATAACTTGCTCTTATAGCTAATTCATCTTTTTTTCAGTATTGCACACTGTAAACTAGGTGAAGTACCTTTTTACTAGGTTTTTTTTCTAAAAGCACTAGTCTGAGAAAATGATTTTTTTTTTCTATACTAATTACCTTTGCTGCCTCCTCCGTATTTTTTTCTTCTTCGAACATTATATCCATCATCACTCATTATTATAAATATTCTTTTGGCACAACAAAGGAAAAAATCTTGTTTAATTTTAGAAATGAACACTGTCAGGTTTTAAATTTAAAAGATGAAAACTTAGTTTTAGAAGTAGTTAAAAATCACTGTTGAATATTGATTTCCGGTTCTAGTTCACATGATGCATAAAGACATACTTTGTTGAGTCTGTGTGTATGTATGAGTGTGTCTCGCTCACTCATCATCATCTGGGAATTTGGGTCTTGTGGTAGGTCATTGGATGATGAATGAGAATCCACATCCTCCTTTTCTTATTCGTCAAGCATTATTTTTTTTTTCTTCTCTCTTTTCATCTTCCTGGTGCTCATTGTAAACGAAAATCCCTGATATTCCAAAAGCATCAGAGAAGAAGATGATCCATCCTTTGAAAAAAAAATCTTGATGATGATGATGATTCTTTCAGTTTGTTGAATCAATTGGATAAAATCTTAAAAGGAAGAGTACTAAAACGGATCATCATTTCACAAAGAATACAATATGGAAGAGGAGCACAATGAATATTCCATGAAAAGAAAGATAGAGGATTCAAATATCCATTCTGCTCATCTTGCTTTCATACATTCACAATATTCAACAGTTTCTCAGTATTACAAACTATAGTTTTTTATGTGTTTGTGCATCTGCGAAGCAGTGTGTGCGTTTGTGTGCGAGGGAGATGGCAAATTCCCTTTATGTTACAGGAACCTGAATAAAAAAGATGGCAATTTGAGAGAGGGAAGTAGTAATATTGGATACACATGCGGCAAAAAAAAGCTGTGCTGCATATTATTATAAAAAAGGGAACATTATGAAAAGGAGGAAGTTGTATGTTATTAGTTTACTTGTGTGATAGGTACATGCATACTAGCTTGTTAGGTATGCAATGGCGAAGAAAAAAGGAAGCAGTTAGATCCCTTTTTTATTGTTTGTTCATCGCCGTCGTCGACGTCGTAGTAGTCGTTTGTATGAAAATGAATCAAATAATTTTCATTTTACAATATTTCTATTAAAAAAGGGGAAAAGGATGTAAAGTATAGGATTTCATGTTTATATTAAAAAATTATTTATGCAAGTAACAGACGTTGTTGGAATGGAATATTATAGTATGAGTTACGTCACGGTTTGCAGTGCAGTGCCTGTTTATACCACAATATTATTTTAAGTAATACAACGTTTTTACAATTTTACACAGCTGTGTGTGCTTTATATATGTGTTTTTTTAGTATTGCTTTAATAGCTCTTATATTTTTTTGGCATTGCCACATTTTTCAAAAAGTGTGTGCATAAATGAAGTGGATTTTAGTAGTTGAAGCACAGAGACACACACTTGATGAATTTGTCACAAGTGAGCTTAAATGTGAAATGTGCATAGATTTTTTTGAGAAACGCTTTTTGAGACGTAGTTGAGTAGCAGAGGCACACTTGCATTTCATTTTTTGACGAACCACTGATTGTGAGAATCTCCTCCATTTTTATGATGAATGGTTGGTGGAGCTGGTGCATGTGATTATGAATGTATGTAACAGAAACCTTTGCAAATACGGTTGGTAAGTGATGTTGATGGTGATGATGATGGTGTCTGGTTCCGTCTGAGAATGTATTACTTAAGCAAGTCTCTTTTTTTTGAAAAATGCTTCACTCAAAAAGAAACTCTCAGAATGGCACGGTACAGTAATGCCGTGGTCGTGATTGTAAAGGATTAGATGCAGACTTTGAAAATAAAAAAGATATTCTTCTCTCTTTTGCATGCACACAAAAGCAGTAAAATACAGCTCAGCAACAAGTTTTTTTTAAATGTAAAGTAAAACAGATGCAGAGAAAAAGAAATGACTTGCTAGCTAAATAGTAGTCGCTGATGCGAGTGCAGTCATTGCAACAAAGATGCTTGTGGATAGAAGGAATATAAGTGTATATACCTATCTGATAAAATATAAATTTACATTATTTTTTTACCTCTATCTTTAGTTTAGAGGAGCTGTTGTTGGAAGGAAATGTAGAGATTATAAATGTGTTTGAGAGACAAGAAGAAAAAAAACAGTGCAAGGCAGCTCAACTTGGCATATAACATGGTATACTCAACTCAACTGTCTTACAATCCATCGACATGATCATCATTATGATTACCTTTTTCTTACAGGTATGCATGCACGATAAGAAAAAAAAGTGATGGGGTTGTTGGTGGTTTATAAGCTTGAAAAGGAGTAAAAATATTAAAAGTATCGGAAAATCTAGTTTCTCCTCACTGCTTTATCTCACTTGTGCATCATCACAGTTCTCTCATCAACATCTTTTTAGCAAGGCAACAAGAAAAAAAAGCGGCAGGGCAGAAGTAATTTTTTGTTCACTGATTATTTCTGTTTTAGATACGAAGATGTATGAATGTAAATGTAAAGTAAAATCAAATGTATGTGTGTGAATGCACACAATGTACTCTCATTTTATTTATCACTATTATATATTCACTTTAGTTTGTATGAAATGCAGTGATATGTGTTCAAATAATAATATTGCGCTGCAATGCACTCACGCATTTGTGTATTATGCTCACATGTATATATGAAACGTGTAAAAAGAGAAGGGTTAACAGAGGTCATAGTACTCGATGGATTTTTTTATTGTATAAACATAGTTTTATACTGACAAACCAAACCACTTGTCTTCTCTTGCACTTCTCCGATGTTATTTGTTTGTTTTGTGCAAAAAAAAGTCAAAATACCTTTGCATCTCATAATGTGCTTTGTATAATGATGATGGTGATGATGCGAGATGATATTACACTTATTATAATGATTGTTGCCACTGCTGCATTTTTTCTTGTTCTAAATGCGTAGTAGATTTTACAAAATAGTTGTATGTAAACATTTGTTATCTTTCACTTTATTATTTGTCTCGTTTCTTAAAAGTTAAACTTGAAATACTTTCTTCTTTATTTTCTTGCATTGCATGATTAGAAGAATGTAATGAACTGCTAGGGCTTTGTATAAAGTTGGTTGGCAAAGATCAGTAATCAGCCATTGTAATATCAGCTACGGTAGCAGTCATTGTAATAATAATAATAATAAATACTCATGCCCGTCGGCGATTGGCATTGTAGTAGGATTTGTTGTTGAGGAATTACTTCCATTTTAAATGAAATACGATAAATCCTTATTTTTCTACTTATAATTAATCTTAAGAAGGAAACTACCTAATGGTTATATAGGTATTTATATTTATGTTTACCAACAAAACAGTATATATACCATGCAATGACCTTCTTTCAGTTAATAAATGTTGATAATGGGTTTCTATACTTTTCTGGAATATTTCCGTGTTTTCAGTTTGAAGGACAACTGACGCAATTACCTTCTTCATCTCCTCCTCCTCCTTCTAGCACATATTGCATTGCTTTATAGACACATGCACACAGATATACCTACTCACAAGCATAAAAATGGCTAGAGCTATAGCGTGTAATAATTTATAATGCAAAAAGGTATGCTCTTTGGCTTCTACCCACAACCACCACCGTTTTTCTCTGTACAAAACAAAAAAACAATAGCGCGTGTATGTTTTGTTTGTGTAGAGTGCAATATGGCTTATATTGCGAAAGGGCTTTATAGTTTTTGCTTTGTTTACAAACACTGCTACTCTGGAAGAGTCGACAGTGAGTTGATTTTAATGAATGTATAAATAAAATATATTTGCATACCTACTCGCACATCAATCTAAATTGTGCGTAGGTATGAATGCCAACAGATGCAAAAATTGCTTGAATCTTGTTTTGGTGTTCCAGTAAAATTATTATTTTTTTGCTTGACATGCTCAGTGTCCCACCTTCCTCAAGAAATTATTTATTTTCCTATTAAATTATTCATCAGAATCCTGATGCATTAAAATCTGATTTGAAAAATTTTCAAGGTAAAATACTTTGTTGGCATGAAGACAAGCATAGAATTTTTTTTCGTCTTACAGATACGTTTCTGAGTGCTATATTTAGTTTTAGCAGCTGTTTTCTTAGCATAATGCAATTATAATGTGCAATATTCTATTATTGTTTTTAAAATGGGATGCATAAAATAATCATTTGGATTTTTTTGTGTGCATAAATATATTAGAAAGGAGATCGTGTACATATTTCATGCTTTTTAGATTTTCCTCTTAAATAGTATCATGTGTAATAATATTTAAAAAACAATAAAAAGTGTCGTATTTTGTACAACACCTTCAGCATAAAATTCAAATTCGTTTTTTTTCACACACGTACACAAAAAAGTATTTTTGCATATTATTGTTCACTTATAAAAAAATAGGGTTTCATGTAGGAATTCATATTTTTCTTGCATGTGGTTACATTCACTGCATTGCCATATTATTTTTGTATTTTTCATATGAGAAATGTTTCTGTTGCAAACTTGATCCTCCGCTTTGCACACACAACAATACATATATGCACCAACAATATCAATGGTTTTTTATTCATTTTTCTGCTGCGACTTGTACAACTTTGCGTTATAAAAGTAAATACGTACACTTTATATATGGCATAGTTTTCATTCAAAATCCTGCAAAAATTGCAGTACAAGTCAATGGGGTTTTGGTTGCTGGTGATGTTGATGACGATGATGATTGTTGGTGTGCCTGTGCCTTCTCGTTTTATTGGTTAACTTCTGCTGAGATTCCTTTTTTATTTCTTCGTCTTCTGCACTATAACAAAAATATGCAATGCAGGAGCTTAAATATCAAATAAACGAACGGTGTGCATATGCGCACTGTACAGGTAGACTTTTATTATTTGTAACTGAAATACATGAAAAAAAATGTTGCAGAAGTACTATAACTAGTTGTTGTGGTGGTGGTCGATTATCCTTACCACTGCGCTGCTGCTTTCGATGGCGACGTTGAAGAGAACAGGGAGACTATAATAGGTGATAAGGATAACGTTACTTCTTAGCAAAAAAAACGCTGCTGCTGTGTTTGATGCTGATATTTTGTTGCCATTGCATTATTATCGTCATCATCATGATCATCATAATACGTTCGTTGCTCGCTGCATACCTGCATACCTCAAGTATTGAGGTCAAAATGAAACGCAAAAGCGCAACCTACTACAACAAACGAAAATAATTAGCGGTACTCTTCTTACGTTTTTTACCTTCCTAAAAGTAAAGTGAGTTTGCTAGGTACGCAGTACGTTTCTTGAATTCTCAACGGATTGCTCAAGAAGATGTGGAGAGAGAGAGAGAGGGAATGAGAATAGGATAGATAGTGAAGTTGTAAGTTGTGGTGGTGGCAGTGGTAAATAGTATCAGCAGTATGATGAGATGAGATGAGATGCAATATAAATGATGATGTTGATCGGTATCAATAGATTTAGACTTTGATAATACGTTAACTAACTATCATCATCTTGGTTGTTGGTAGTCGCCACCACACAGTAGCACCACAGGCAATTGTACTCTATAGTTTGAACGAAATGAATGACTGAATTTTAGAATTTTGTGTGGAAAGTATTTAAAAAAAGTCTGAAAATTCTAAAACATGTATTTTATTTGAGAAACAGCAAGTCAAGTATTGTTAATTCTTTGTTATTGTTATTATTAATAAGTGTAATATAGGGTTTTACAGAAAGAATGAATGGATTTTTATAAAATAAACAAATATTTTTTTTGAATGTATGGATGATTGTAAGTATGAGTGATTGGTGGTGGGGATGAGCGAGTTTTAGGAATGTTTATAATAATTGCTGAAGCAAAAAAGAAAATATTTTCATTGATTTTCTGTTCTTTCTTTCATTCGATGTGTTGTATAGAGATTTTATATCCTTCATTTGATGAAAAAAAAATGAAATGATCTGTGGATTTTTTCTTTTATTTTGCGATAATCTCATATTCCCTGTTATATAGAGAAATTGATCTTCATACATTTTTTTTGTTATTTGAACATTGCAATCTCAACCAGTTATTTAGTTAATAGATTTTTATCCTTGGACTAGAAATCGTTAGATTTTCTAGATGAAGATGCGCTGAACTTGAGAATTGAAGGATTACCAGGATGACGATGATGATAGTAGTAGTATTGCACTTTATAGTTAGTACTAATGAATGAGAGAAGCCTAGATATTTTTTCTTCTCTTTCTCTTGAAACAAGAGAGCATATAGGTATTTATATGTACTTCTCATATGACTTTGCTGAAAGGGATACCTCATCAGTCGAATCTGCTTCTAATGGAAGATTTTTGCTGTCTCAAGGATTCCCTTTCTAATTCTTCTACAGTAGTAACAAATGTATGTAGTAATAATAGTATTTTGCTATAGACTATTTACAGCTAGAGCTAACACACCTTTTTTTCTCTATTCATATCAAATGACTAGAGCTATTAGTTGGTTCCCATATTCTTACTATTTACATAGGTAGTTTTTGTTTTTGTTTCACGCAATCTTAATCGCATTATGCGAAAAGTGCTTTTTGAAGGGGTTTTCCTATAATTCATTCATTCAATCAAATGTTTTGACATCAAAAACCAAACGTTTTATATAAGCTACAGCTTTATAATCGTCTTCTCGTCATCGCCAGCTAGTTTGTTTATTTACACATGAATAATATTTAGACAAATTAATTAGTCGATAAAAAGGTTAACTATTTTGCAAGCAGAACGCTTACTTCTCACAAGAAAAAAACATTAAGCAAAAACAAAACTACCAAGTTAATTAACTCCAAATTCCATGTTTTTGTGGAACTTGTGGTGCTTTGCCATTTCAAGAAAAAGCAAAGCGTCAAAATATTTCTCGCAAGTTCAATAATATGTTATTGTTATGTTCTGGGGGAAAAGAAGAGGTTAGTTTTGCATGTGTCCAGTGCGTGCCCATCATCATCGTCATAATAATCGTTCTCCTCCGTGTATAATAATCCTATATAGATGATGATGACGCTGATATGATGGTTGTTGCTACTGCGGTAGTCATTGCAGCAGTTAGTTAAGCTTAGTAACAGCGTCATTGTAGTTCACTAACCACTACAATTCCATCGTTATCATCATCACCATAGTTTTCGTAGTATGCAGGCCTGAGAGAGTTGCTCTTCTCTCTGGAAATACCTACTTTAACTTGTACTTGTAGATTGGGCTCTTTAAGTTAATAGCAATAAATATAAACTCACTGACTACTTGTGCTTCTGGTAGTGGTGGTGGCGGCGATGGTGTTGCAAGATTTTTATAGGAATATTCTAGAGGAGATTTTTCAGTGGTGAAATTTTCCTCTGAATAATTTTTTTTATGGAGAATATTACCTACTTATACCACCATTGCGTTTTTGTTCTTGCATTCAATTCTTTTTACCAGAAACACACACAGCACGCTTCCATTTGTCTATTTAACTGTTGCCAACGAACTAAAGTAGAAAAATTGTTCTATAAAAATGTCGAAATACCTTTTTTTCAAATGATTGCTGCCATGTTTATATGTAACTTTATAAGCGTTAATGCACAAACATCCTTTTTTGTATCTGAGCAGCGCTTTATAAGTATTTAGCAATGTGTATTAAAGGGAGGGTTCTTTGGGAATGGGAAGTTCCAGAGCAGTCACATCACAAGAGCGAGAAGAGCCCAACTCTTGTCGGCTGATATGTGAATGTGAACGAACATTAATATTTATCTGTTAACCTTCTTTTTTACACTGATCATAGTAATAATAATGGAATAGTTAATAAAAAAGTTGGTGGTGCTCACACGTACCTAGACACGACCTGTTCATCTCCTGCTGCATGTTTCCATGCACGAAATAGAGTCTCCTCATTTTTTCATTATTATTTCTAGTAGCTGAGCAGAGACGAACACCGTTTTTTCCATCTCGTTCATATAAACGTAATGTTTCATAAGTTGGTGTTGATGATGTTTTTTATGTATTCCAAAAAGCTTTTATATTGGACATCAGGGGAAAAAATGTTTCCTTGATCAACTGAATTGAACTGGCTTATAATATATGGTGTATGTGTGCGAGTGAATTGATAATCCGTGATTATTTCTCGCTTTAACCAATATATACTCCTTTTGTTAGAAATTATGATGTGTAGGTATGTGCACAATTATTAATTCAGTTAGGTATTCGTACCTTGATGGCATAAATTGGATGTAGATTTTTAATCCGCGTGACTTCCCCTGTCAAACTTTCACGTGTTACATATTTATTTATGCATCCATATTTTAAAAGTCACATGACGATGACGTTTAATAAAAAGGTGGATAAACCGTATACCGACTAATGCCGAATTTTTTTCTCTCTTAAAGTATTAAAGTTTGAAGACCTCGACTTGAAAAAACGGCAAAAATTCTCACATTTAAAAAAGCTTATACGATCTGCGTAAATAAAAGGGCGCTTCACCTTTACAACACGTGAACCAATTTATTTTTCGTTTATGTTGTAGTGATTTAAAGGTAGATGAAAAAAATATAACATCCTTTTACGATGGGAATTCCTTTTGAAATATGAAGTCCAGAGTGGAGTTAAGAGAGTAATAAAATGCTTTTAAGCTTTTTGCAAAATGTAGTCATTAGCAGTTTTTAACGTATTTATGAGAAGTTCTTTTTATTTCTCGACTTACGTTTTTGAAAAAAGACCTTAACATCTATTTATCCTGATGAGTTTTGAGTGCAATCAAGGGTGCATGCTCACAGACAAAAATTCTATGTTATTGAGGTGGTTGGCGATGATCCTAGTAACCTGCATCATTTTATGATTGTATTATTAGAATGGTTACGTGTTTTTACTTTGCAACGCGCAGTTATATTTATAATAATAATATAAAGAACCACACACTTCACAAATTTTTATGTTCACTTTTGAATGTCTGTTTTACATCGCCGTCGTCGTCGTAGTCATCATCATCATCGTCGTCATTATAAGTAATGCTAATTGAAGTATTGCCAGTGTGAAGGTTGTTTGATGATGATTGAGACTTTTTGCACATACCTGACATCATCATGACAGTAGACGGTACATTGTGCATATTAATAAATGTTTGAATGGTCGTGGTAGCTAGTGCATAACCAATAATTTTTGCGACTCACTTTTTTACACACATCTTGCTGTGCGATGATGCAGATTTGTATTATTTTTGTGTGCTAAGTGACAAGAAGTGATCTCTTTGTTATCCACGATCCATACACATAATATTCACAAATGCCTACGCTCTCTCACATTATCATGCTGGTAATGTCTCTGTACATGTGTTGCTTTGTTTGTGATGATCATCATGATTATGATGGAATGAATCAAAATGTGAAGTAATGTATTTAAAAAAAGTTTTACAAGAAAAGGCCATTCGAGCATATTATCATAGATTGAGATGTGATGTGAGAAATCGAAGGCTTCGATGTACTCTTCTGCTATTATTATTGTTATTTTTTGCAGATAAAATAAAATTGACGTTCAAATGAAAAATCCATATAGAGGCAAACATGAGCAGATCTCTAGTGGTTTTTCAGTATTTTTTTTCCATTTGTACTTTTTCGCAGACGTTTGATTAGCACAGTCACATTCATACGTGAGGAAATCACAGAGATGATGTTGATGATGATAATGACGCTCCTTTTTGTTCAGAAAATGTTCATTCATGCCAGAGCATCTGATATGTGTAATTATCGAAAAATGCATGCTATTGAAAAATAGCAAATATGTAAAATTGGATAGGTTGAAGTGCAGAAGAAAAAAGAACAAAAGCACAATTTTCCCAGATAGCTATATCATCTCGCACTTTTTGAGAACAGAAATTTTGGCTGCAATAATGCTTTTTTTTTGCTTAGGTACATTTTTGGCATTTTAAATTTAAATGCGCAGTAACAGTTACTACGGGGAAATAGCTAAGGTCATATAGCTACAGATGTAGGTACTATAATCACTCCTTCTTTTGGCAAACTGTTAAATTGATATTTATGACAAAACATGTGTTCATTGCAAAACGGTGACCGTAATAGCAAATGGAAATATTAATAATAGTAATAACAATAATAATATACTGCTAGTTTTTGTATTGGTAGTAGTAACCAAGTATTTATGTAAAGCTGATTGGTGGGTGTGTCAAGCCTCTTAAAAGTTAGTAATATAATATTATATTATATGGACTCTTTATTATGCATATGCGTCGTCTATTCTGATCTGTGAATGACATTTTCTTCTCTCTCTCTCTCTCTGTCATCTGTTCTTGAAAAAAGTTGTATCCTCTATTCCATTTTGCCATGGCCATGCCCATAAGATCAAAGTTCAAGTGGTGATTCATAATCATCAGTAAAATAATAATAATAATAGTATGTGGCAACAGTAAAAAACCAAGAAAACGTAGTAGTTATCTGACAGTAGTGGCGCGGAAGAAGTGACGCCACACGCCATCATCATACCGTATGTTATATAGGTGCTCTCACAACTATATCGATAGTTTATGAAGATGTTTTAGGTATGATTGTTCCAGAGAGCACCAGCGAAAATGTTTTAAGCAAAGAGATTATGATGAGGTTGTCCTTTTTTCTATACGGCTCATTAATATCTTGTTAACGAACTCTTTCGCTTCTTGTCTCTCCAGCAAACACGAGCTAAAACCGCGTTGATTATTGTTGCTATCATATGATATATTGATGAATCAGACATGAGGATGATTAGAAAACACGTAGTAACAAGAACAAAATCTCGAATAAAAACGAATATAGTCATCACGGCACCGGAAAACTGGCTGAGTGTGCACCAAAATCAAGTAAAAGTCACACAGTAATATATTATCTGTACTTCTTTCTTTCTTCCAAAATCAGAAGAAGACGGCGATAATAGGGTCTTTAAAAAAAGTCAAGTAAGCAGACCGACTTTTATCAATGATGATGTCGCTTCTTTCTCAGTTCATACATTTATCTTGCCCACTACCACCAACATTACATTTAGAGAAAAAGACTTTGTGCGGGCGGACATCTGAGTAAGAAGAATAACTGGTTGTATACGGTCAGCAGCAGCATGTGCTCACTGCCTGTTTGCTCCATTTTTATTGTCTTTACTTTAAAGTCATAAAAATTCATGACGAGAGTGCATGCTTCATATAATATCTATACAAACATTGTGTATAATATACAGTAAACATAAATTAAATAAAACAAACTGATCATGATCAAGGGTCAAGTTTGAAGTCCACTTTTTCACACAAACAACAGCTTCGTGTGTGAAGTGTAAACTTGGCATTTTTATTATTATTTATTTAAAGTCAGCCGAAAATACACTGATGCTTGTATTTATTTTCCTTATTATATTTCTTGTAATCTAAGAAACGATAAGGATAAAAGATTATTTAAGTTCTTGTGACATTTCATAAAAATCTAATTTTATGCACAGTTGCAACCTAATCGTTAATGGTTAATGGTTACTCTTGATTGTACATGCATTGCATATCCATAGATCTGTTTTGTTCTCAAGTTTTGTTTGACTAGCCAATCATTCATTCTCGATAAGATGATAAGGTTCAGAGATATGTTAGTAGAATGATGACGAAATCCCCTCGATAACTTACCTAAGTCACTTTAAAAGCAGAACAAAACAACAACAAACAACTTCATACATATCTTCAACGTCATCGTCACCATGATAGCAACAGTTTATATAGGATTATTATTACATTGTTTCAATATTTTTTTTTGTATATGCACTGCATACACTTTTAATTATAGTAACAACAATGAACAGAGAGAAAAACAAAAACAACCTATTCCATGCTACAACTTTACCAATAATTTTGTCATAGATTATTGCTAATTTTTCTTTATATTTTTTCATCTATGTCAACAGCAGATATCATCATGTTCTCAGTAGCTGTCATAAAATGACATACACCGCAAAATTTATACCATTTAGGTATTTTCATGCAAGGACATGATAACATATTTATTTATTTATTATTATTAGAAAAACGCACAACCGTTGTAGTAACTTTAACATTTTTATTGTTGTTGCTAGGATACAGTGTCATCGTTGTTGTTGTTGTCTTTGTTGCCATCGTCATCGTGGTGGATTGCATTATTATTCCCATTCGAAAACATAACAGAAGAACACATAACCAAAAAGAGAATCCCAACCCAACAACCATTTTATTCATTCATTCGTTCATTGTTGATGCATACTATGTGCAAACACTGCATATTATTCCATGCAATTCGCTTCGACTACTGCAACTTCTTGTGTGTGTGTGTGTGTGCGTAGGTATCAGAAAATTGAATGATGATGGTAACCAGCAGAAAAAAAGACGCCAAAGATATAGCGCTAATAATAATAGTAGTCAATAGTATTTACTAGTAGTAGTACATATAGTACTAATAAAAATAATGCAAGGGACTTGGATTTATTTTGTGTGATGTGTCGTGCTTCTCCGTAGTATTCATGTAGCCTGACCTATTTCCCTACTTTTCTTCCTCAAGCATTATTGCACGCTGAGGCTGAACGCTAACCGTTTGCTGTTAGCTTATAGGTCTTTTATATATTTTTTTTGCCTCCTACCTACATTACACATTTTACACACTACTCACATGCGAGCCAAATTGTCGATGTGTGTAAGTAAATTCATAATAATATGAGATTGAAGTGTGTAAAAAGGAATCACTCACTTAAGTAGTGTTATATTCACACATAAAAAAAGAGTAGAAAAAAATACCGACCAAATAGATAACTTGACTGCCATGCCAGTCTTCTTTATGCATTTAATAGGAAAATTCCATTGGTGTACTATATATTTTTTATTATGAGGATACTTACTAAAATATTCTGAGTATCCTTGTAAATAAAATTGGAAATAATTTTTTGATTATTTACTGTTGTTTGTCGATGATATGATGAATCTACCACGCATTATCTGTAAAAACGAAGGTGTTGTCCTTTGATTATTATGTTACTGATACTATAAGGTTTATATATAGAGGATGTCGTATTTATTACGTAGCTGAAACGTAGTGAAGCGTAGTTATGCTTTTGTCGTGTTTGTCTGTCTGTCTGTCCGTCCGTCTGTCCGTCTGTCCGCGCTCTAACTTCATTATACGTCGGCCGATTCTCCTCAAATTTGGTGCATAGACTCCTTATGGCAAGACCTCGTATGGGATTGAATTTCAGCCTCCGGGGACAAACGCCATGGGTACGGTGGTCGGTTGAAGGTCGCCATGTTGGCTTATGG
>JAQFYG010002735.1:0-13945 GCA_034694325.1 Entomobrya corticalis
GAGATGTTTATTTATTTCGTAGAGAATTAAAATTAGCAAGTCAATAAGCTATTAAGCATCACATCAGACATTCTAATAATAATAATATTTATAAGATTTTGTTTTGGAATAGTTATAGTATATTATGACAAATACAAAGATGTACAGCAATTACCGATACTGAAACAGGAATTTAGCCGATTTTTACTTGGTATCGGAGGAATGAGGAATGCACTTTGAGTTTATTGCGTGCGTATTTAGTAGGTAAAAAGGCTAGAATTGAGTAGATAGGTTGTCTGCTTGAACTTGAAATGATTTTGTTATGTGAATTTCTAGTTCCATATGAGATGTGATAAACATTTATTGGATTGACAAAAATGTTCGATCTTCTATCGGTATCGGTGTTTGGACAGTTTGGAGATGGGCAGGCATATGTGCATTCATTAAAAATGTAAAAAATTTATAGTCAAACGATAATGTAGCATGTTTCTAATAGCTCGTGAATATCAAGTATTATAACTGTAGTGGCACAATCACAATTAAACGATTAGTTTTTCATTCTAATAATAATTATGTTTGAGTTGGGGAAACATGAGACATTTTTTATTTTAATTACCAAATACCAAGTATTTATTTCCCAAACTAGTTTTGCTTTGCTACCTCTGACCCGCATATATATGAAGAGCTATCATATTTTATATTTTCACCTACAAACATCCTATTTCATTTACATTTTGAAACATGGATAAAACATTATACATAACATCAAAAATGCATCCATATAATTTTCCATCACTTTTACTTTTTTGCCCTAACGCTTCACCGTCAACATCATCTCTCTGAAATATAACCAACCATCCGGCATACATCGATTTCCATAATAATTACAAAATGCACAAGTACTGCAAAGACCAGAACATCATCAATTATATGCCGGCGAATTTCACCCATCCATCCGATCTAAAAATCTAGATTCCTTCAGACATCCAGACATACAATCCAGCCAGAAAACTAGACACTAGACACCGATACAAGAGGCAACCCGTCTGTCAGTCAGTCAATGAATATTTTTACATCAGCAAAAAATACTATCATCATATCCATAACATATAAGAAATTTGCACTTCAAAACAAGTGATTCCGTTTATGGCTCATGACCACGATTACACCAACAAGAGTCAAGACTCACCGATCAAAGTGTCATTCCATTCAATTCCCGGAATATCCTTTCCATTATAAGAACCCCTTTATTTTCATAACCACACAATTTTGCATTATCCAATCCGATTATCCTCATCTCATTCTTTATCTTGTCATCATCCTCATCTAAAAAGAAACTCAACAGCATTTTCATTATCATCATCAGAGCAAATCCTCTTTCCAAAGAAAAAAAATCTACTAGAAAGCCAAAGAAAAACAATTTTTTTTTGCGTAAGCACACACACAACAATGTTAAAAAAGGTGTAAAACAAGTGAGGGAATTACAAAGAGAATATTCCAGGAGTATCTAGAGTACACAAGTGAGTATGATGCGATGATGATGATGCCCCTGTTTTCATGATCATCAGACTACCAGACAATTTTTTGGGTGCATGAAATAAACATACTAAAAATACATTCATATCCAATTTTTTCATTCATGTCTCTACTCATATATTATTCATCACATATCATCACCGTCAATTCTTGCAAAGTCACAATATAGATTTTGTTTAGTTTAAAATTGCGTGTTTTCTTTGGAGAAAAGTTTACCTTGTTTTGGTTTCATGTGATAAAGGAGGTTATTTTGGAGGAATCCGTGTATGCCTTCTCTGGTGTATGGTGACTGGAATGAAGAGAAATGCGGAGTAAGTCATTTTGGTGTTTATTTATGAGTTTTCACCTGAGTTTTGAGTGAGAGGAGATGAGAGAAAAGTGAGACGAAGATTTCTTTTTTAATCGGGTATCATCGGTTATATCGGGGTTTGTTGGAGGAGTAAGTTTGGTAGTAAAAGTTTATCGTATTTTATCCAGGCTGGTTTGTTTACGTTAAAGAAATAGAAAAATAAACAGAAAGTGTGATGTTTTTATGCATGACAATTCTCCAGAGGATGTGAGCAGGAGATGAATAAGTGACAGAAAGTCAGCTGAAGGTATAAACATTTAAGTTTGGTTGGAGAAACATGAGATGATATACAGTCGAAGGACACTGGCAAGGTTCTCGCGTTTATCGCTTTTTTATCTATCTAATTTCCATTAAATTGATAAGAGATGTTTTTATCTAAAAAAGCTTTTTCGGATTTGCATAAATTTCATAAAGCTTATATTTGTCGTATATAAATTTTTTGTGATAAAAAAGTCGCATCTCATCAATTTAATTTGGTGCAAATGGAAACAAGAACAAAGCGATAAATCCGAGCACCTTCTCATGCTTCGTCCTTCGATTGTAACATTAGAATTGGGGATAACTTTGATTTGAAGTTAGTTAGGGCGCAGGCGCTGGTTGGAGTAGAACTGCAGGTCAGTTAAAAACCCAACGATGTTGTCAGTTCAATAATCACGACGAATCACGAGCACATTATGAAGCAGAGTATTTAGGCTTAAAAGCACTTGCTTTGAAGTTTCAGTGTGCTTTTGCGAAATTTTTGGAGTATGAAGGGTTTACATGTAACTTTCCAACGAAATGTGTGCTAAAGTTCCCATAGGGCTTCTCTCCAAAGTATAAATTATTGAAACATAAAGTTATCTTAATAGTTGTGTAACTTGTGATTATGTGATGGCAGTGTAAATATGTGTAGTTTAATGTAAATTATTTGTTTTAATTTTCAGAGACATGAATAGGACAGGATAGTAAAGATACTACCACTACTTCTCTGATACTGCCTTTTGCCAAACACTGATATTCTCAGGGAAATACTTTCTGTGATTTGACTGTCTGGAGGAATGCATCAGCAATCGGATTATTGTTGGTCATTCTTCAGTAAATTTGTCGCGCCCGCGCCGCGGAGGCTGCAGTAGCAGTATTTTTATTAATAACAACACCATGGAATACTCATCATCATCACAGGAAATCATGGACACATCAACATCGCAAAATCACATAAATAATGACACCACCATGCAATCGCAGGAAATGCAAAGCCAGAATAGTCAAGATATAGAGGACGGTGCGGACTCTGACGAAAGCTTATCAGTCGCCATTCAAACGAAGCACATACTCGGATGGGGTAGTACGGTGAATGGGGAATTGGGCCTCGGCGGGATCGAGGAGGATTTTGTAGATAACCCAACAAAAATTAATTTTACTCGGAAAATAAGAACTGTGGCTTGTGGAGAGTCTCATACAATCTTTGTTTTGAATGATGGCACCCTGTGGAGTTGCGGTTGTAACGATCACGGTCAACTAGGCCATGATAAGTGCCGAACTCGTCCAGAACAAGTGGAGGGGTTGACAGGAAGACATATCGTAGCTGTTAGCGCCGGTTATGCCCATAATTTGGCGATTGATAGCTGGGGTACTCTCTTCAGTTGGGGAAGTGATAGTCATGGACAATTAGGCCAGCAATTGGAACCCACTGATGACAAGCTAGTAAATAGACCAAAAATAGTCAAGTCAATGGCGACGAAAACGGTGGTCCAGGTGGCTGCCGGTTTCTTCCATTCTGTGGTGCTCACTAGTGCCGGAGAAATTTATACTTGTGGCTCCAATAGCCATGGTCAGTTAGGTTTGGGATATGCCAACGGTCCCAATCAAACCAAATTTTGTTTAGTGGAGCTTCTTCTAGGATTACCTTCGATTTTTGTTACCGCTGGGGGCTTTCATTCCTTTGCGTTGAGCGTTTCTGGGTCAGTTTTTGGATGGGGGAAAAATAATACCGGTCAATTGGGGGTGGGAGATACTGATGATAAGTGCCAGCCAACGCAGCTTACAACACTTCGGTCTCTTGGAGTTCGCTACATAACTGCAGGAGCAGATCATACTGCGTTTCTTACCCAAGATGGAGGTCTGTTTTCTGCAGGACATGGTGCTTACGGACAACTTGGACATGGGACATTATCTAATGAAGTACTCCCAAGAAAAATTCTTGAATTTGGAAAAGTTGTAACTCAAGTAGCTTGTGGAAGGTGTCACACTTTGTGTTGGACCAACGACAGGCTATACTCTTTTGGACTGAACTCCAGTGGCCAGCTCGGCTTTAATGGTGGATATAGAAATACTCCAGTGCATGTGAAAGCAATGACTTGTATAGTAAACAGTATATTCGCTGGAGGGGATCATTCTATTATTTTGATTGATCCATCGGAAGCTGCAGTGTTTGAGGCAGATGTGCGTAGCGTGGAACCTGTTGCAAGAAGTGTGGATTACCGGGAGTACACTGTAGATAAGCAGATTCTTAGTCTTACCGATGATTTTGTAACACAGATGTGTTCATCGACTGAACCTGTTGATCAGGATATCATGTCTTTGGTGAGTATTGTCGATGTTTATTTTTGCAATTTAATGAATGTTTAATTTACATTGTAATCTTATATATTTTAATCTCGTTTTCACAGACTGAAATTCTCTTCTCGGCACCTGGATGTTGGAATGCTTCCTTTCTTTTGTCCAACAAACAGCACGTTCCATGTACTTGGAAAAACATGGGAGTAGATTTAAATCTAGCCGAGTCAGTTCTGTCCAAATTAGCTAACATCAGGGCGGAAGGGCTTCGTGAACTGATTGAACAACAATTATACTTGGAAATGCTCCCTAAATTACCTCATCAGCTAAAACACGTGGAAATACTACGAGTCTACGTATTACTACCTCTAGTACCTAATTTTTATATGACAGGCAGTCATAGTACACCTACCAATATGCTACCCATAATTTACGCAGATAGACTTCAATCGTTAGCCCCTCAGTTAGTGTCTGTTGTAACCCGGTGGATGTATAATTCGCCGAAAGAGCATCTTGCTCGAATTATTTCGGTGTACAAAAAGACAATAATTTCCGTCCTAGAAAATACTAATCAAACTCAGTCACAGGTGCATTATAAGTACTTAATCACATTAATAACAAAATTAAAAGTTCAAAACAAGGATTCATTGCTAATTGTGACTTTGGTATTTATATTTTTAGAGGGATAGTGGCCTTAGAATATGCCTCAACTTTTTATCTCTATTGAATAGTATGAATAAAAGTCAAATGCGTATTTCTTATCATACTTTCACTATTCCTCAATTATCTTCAAAGGTTTGGCAAGAATTTCATTTAATTACTTTCAAAAAAGAAATACTTTGATATTATTAAAGAAAAAGTATCATTATAATTAATTTACTGATTTTTTCCATTTTGCTTGATTTGATAGGTCGACATTCGCATGGATTATTTTCATTGGCTCAATCACAGTAAAAATCCAAATCAGCAGCGCCCTGTACATTTCTGTGATTTCCCATTCGTATTCGACGCTCAAGCCAAAACCCTTCTTCTGCAGACGGACCAGCTACTCCAGATGCAAAGTGCTATGACCAAAGCCCAAACACAACTTATGAGTCTTTTCATTTTTCCTCAACTCGTAGATCCTAATGAAGTCCAGTATCTGACGCTCACCGTTTCTAGAGATAACATTGTCCACGATGTGATGAATCAAATTTACCAGCTTAACACTCACGACCTCAAAAAACCTCTCAAGGTGAAATTCATCGGAGAGGAGGCCGAAGACGCTGGCGGTGTAAAAAAGGAATTCTTCCTCCTGTTGATACGTGAAATACTCGACCCTAAGTACGGCATGTTTAAACATTACGAGGAATCAAGGCTGATTTGGTTTAATGAAGCTTCATTTGAAGAAGACGTCATGTACTTCCTAATAGGACTTTTGTGTGGACTGGCGATATATAATTTAATTATAATTAATATTCCTTTTCCCATTGCTTTGTACAAAAAATTACTAAGCGAAAAAGTAGAACTAAATGATTTAAAGGAATTATCTCCTTCGGAAGGAAGATCCCTTGAGCAAATTATGGAGTACTCGTAAGTTGCACATCAAACTCAAACTTTTGTAATGATTATTGAGTTAACCTGTTAACGGCGCTTTATAAAGCTGCAATTTTAAATCGTTCTCTGGTTTTATAGAGACTCCGACTTTGAAGAAGTTTTTTCTTTAAACTTTGAGCTGACCCGTGAAGAATTTGGTGCTGTGAAACTCGTACCGTTGAAACCAGACGGGGGGAATATATCCGTGACGCTTGAAAATAAAAGTGAATTTGTGGATTTATACGTGTCCTACGTATTCAGTGCTTCAGTGAATAAACAATTTGATGCCTTTAAAAAGGGATTTGAACGGGTTTGTGGGAGTACCGTTTTACAACTGTTCCATGCCCAAGAACTCCAAGCAATGGTAATACGCGGTAATGAAATTGAAGACCATATTGTGTTTATGAGTATTTAGGACTAAAGAGTTGTTGCATCTTTATGTGTAGGTCACCGGAAACGAGGACTACGACTGGGGGGAGCTGGAAAGGAATTGTAGTTACAAAGGAGGTTATACGGTGCACGATCCCACCATTAAGCTCTTCTGGGAAGTGTTTCATAGTCTTACTCTGGAAGAAAAGAAAACGTTCCTATTGTTTTTAACGGGTAGTGATCGAATTCCAATATTAGGCATGAAGACGTTAAAAATGTGTATTCAACCGACAGCCGACGAAAGATTTTTACCTGTTGGTGAGTTTTGATACTTAATGCACTGTATAATTGATTACAACCTAGTTGCGTATCTTTAATGATAAATTACATACTTGTTGTATTTTTCTTCCAGCACATACATGTTTTAACTTACTGGATCTTCCCAGATATCAGACACGGGAAAGGCTGAGGTATAAACTTCTTCAAGCCATCCAGCAAAATCAAGGATTTTCACTAGTCTAATACTTTACAACAAAGTAATTAGAAAGTATACTTGAAGTTCAATAAAGATTAATTGTAAACGTCTTCACCTTTCTAACTGTATATTTCGTTGTTTTCCGATGTAATATGGTCATATCATTTAGCATACCTCAAAAAGAAAATTGTCTGACACAGTAGAATTGTTATTATTATTGTTGAACATTTTTTTGTTAAGCTTTACTTTATAAACTAATAATGCCACTGCTAATTAATTATTTGTAATCGTTGTTGGTAGAGAGTAGAAAACTTCAAAAAGGTCTTCTTAATACTATTATGTATGTAATCCTCAACAAAGTACCTGCTCGCCTTGCGTAATGTAAATTTAAAACTCAAGTTGCAGTTTGTGCTCCTTCTTCCCTTCTAATTGCTCTAAATAGTGAGGGGAACAATAGTTTACGCTAATCACAAAGAAAACTGGAGAGTAATTAAGCTTGATCCGGTTAAATATAAATTCGAATGAAGGTTTTTTAATAGAAAGACTACATCTTCGTTTCGATTACTTTTTGGAGCCGCAGCTGGTTCATTATTTCACTTCTTGCTGCAATAATATATCAAAGCACTAGATTTGTTTGATTAGGTAATTCGTAAAATCTATTTATTAGCCTGGTCAAAATGTGATCATTTGTAATGATCGCAGCAGTTGCCTTATAAAGAATAAAAGTCTTTGAAACTGACAATGGGAAAGAATGGTTTCCTTTTGCAATACGGACTCTTGTTGTTAACTTATCTAATTAATTAATACTTGTTACGTAGTTAATGCGGTGCGCAAAAGAAATAAAGTGCATGCAACTCTTTGTTATTAGCTGTCCGGATTATTGTTTATTTTTATTTTAACTGCTAATCATTCTTTTTATTTGTTATCCAGTTTTCCTAAAATCAACTTGTCTCCCTTAAATTTCTGAGTGTACCAATTATTGTAGTTTATAAAATATTTAACCAAAAACCACCTTAAGTAATAATAATTGCTCCTCCGCAAATTGAAAAAGACTTGATTAAATTTAACATTTATAATATTAGATTATAATAACAAAAATATTATTGTTATAAAAAAGTGATTAATAAGTATATTGAATGTAATAAAAATATTTCTTATTGTTGCTTAAATTTTTTAAATTTTAAATTACTTACGACGATATCCATGATGAACAAGCTGGTTATTTCCACTTCCTGCTGAAGCAGCAGCTGCAGATATCGCTGAGCCCCCTGTACCAAGGTAGGGGTTGCCTCCAAAACTGGCACTGACCGATTGGGATTGAGAATGGGAATTACTTAATTGTTGAGTTTGAGTATGGGGATGATGGTAGTTGTTGAGAGGATAGGCTTGGTAATGTCCGTGCACTGGCTGTACTGGTGCAACCCCGATTGGCTGTACATATACCGGCCTTTGGTAATGGCCACCAAAACTCCCAATGTGAGGCGAGCGACGTTGCCTTCTTATTTCATAAAGACCTGTATTCTGCTTACTTTCCTTGCCATCAGTAATTGAGCTGGAGTGGGATCCTGTGCCCACCACCTCATAGGACATCACATTGTTGTAATCTGTAAATTAAAATTTAAGATTGCTGTAGTATATTGGTCTGCATAATATTAAGCTTATACTTGAGTGACTAGATAATTAAAGGGCTTGCACAAACCTTGTTCTTCAGATAGCGAGTGATCAATGTGATTGGCAACTACCAAGCAAACGATCAAAATCTGAAATCTAGCCATATTTCTGAAAATTCGATGGTAAAGCTATGCGTTTGATTGACAAAAGTAAAGAGCTTGTGTAGTTGTGTGTAGACGAGGTGATAAATTGGATTGAATACAAATGATGAAATGAAAGATTTTGGGTAGCGTTTATATACCTGTCTGGGAGAAATGTATGATAAGATCCCTTTTCGATTGCAGTGAAAAGTGTTTGGAATGACTCATTTGAAAATTATTCGAATCCTATCATTTCCTTATACGAAATGTTCCATTTTACAGATAAATGCGAAATGCTGCGAAATAATACGCATAATTTTCATGTGCATCTACAAATTTGAAACAAAAGAATTTTATTGCATGCAAATACACATGAGTTTAGGAGACATCGTTTTGATTACATAAAGAACCTTTTGGTAATATGTGTTTCGGTAACACAAAGAAAGTGTAATTTTATGCAATTGCAGCAGCGAAACATAGGCGTTCAAGCAAAAACGATAAAATATTCCTTTGCGCATTTCGCGAATTGGACTAGTAGAATGGGTTATACCAGATGGAGTATAACATTTCATTAAAGATGCAGCCTCCAGTCGGTGGGGTTTGCTGTACAATATACTATATGAAATTGAACGTTTACCTGGGAACATTGCTTCCTTGAATGATTCATAATGGAATAAATATGCACTCGTTATTCAACTAATGATCGATTCGGGATAAAAGAAAGATTTATTGATCAAACAAAGAGGTGGACAACAGGCTCGTGACAAACACTACAACAGCCTCCAGGAGAACAGTACAATGACACAGTGAGAAAATGGACAAAAGTGAATGACTATTGTTCCACATTACACACATTTATAGTATTTCCCCATTCAATTTGCTTTTAAGTTTGCTAAAACTGAATTAAACTTAAGATTTTGAAAACATTAAAGAAATGAAACGAGCACAGGGAGCGACAAATGCTACCACTGCTGGTGGAAACAAACCAGGTGGTCGTAATGCTACTAAAGTTATCGAACGTGATGGAAATGATCCCTCAGCGGATCCTGAAGAGGGAGGGTACTGAACGACATAATATTCAATATTCAAAAATAAAAAATTTCGTTCAAAACGTAAATTAAAAAAAAATATTTCCCAGGGGTGCTGCGGCAGTCGCCGATGATGACGATGCGATTGCAGCGTTCTTCCAAGAAGTAAAGCAGGAAGTTAAGAGTGCTCACGTTATTCGTAAAGTCAGTGGGTTTCAAGGACTAGATGTAATTCGACTAGGGCCTGATGTATGTCATCTTAATTAAGTCTCTGTACCAGATAACACTGAATTCATGCATGAAATAATAATTTCCATCATTATTGTGGTATGTCAGTTTGTCGATGATGATTATTATGAATGTACGCCAGTTCCACTTTGGCAAAAAGCTCAGCCCGTCCTCAACTATGACATTTTTCTGGAAAGGACTGACGATGAGATCATAACAATAGTATGCTGGACACAAATCACCTAGCCATTTTCATACATAAATTTACACACACATTTATACATTATGAATTTGTAGACGCCAATCAAACCACAAACTTTCAGCGCGCTATTCGCCTTCTATCGAGATCGTAGTCCTGCTTTAAACTGGGATCCTAATTTAACGGACTTGGAAGAAGACTGTTTTTACCAGGATTTGCTGCACTGGCCTATCAAGAAATTTACTCGTACGTAAAATGATATTTTAGTTGTCTTTTTAAGAGACATCATTTTCATAATGCCCCTTTAAATAAACTCCAGATTCTCGTCCTCATGAAAGTAAAAAGGAGCCTATTCCGAAGAAACGAGTGAAAGTATTCAAGCCCAATGGAGACTTCATCATCAAAACTAGACTGACCATCGGTCTGGAAGAAACTCCAACGGTGATGCTCTTCGAGATCAAAGGTAACTTGGTGCTGGAGTCAGATCCCAAGTTTGCTGAGGTCCAGCAAAAAAACGAGAGATACGCTGAAATGGTAAAAGATCACATGGTATCCGACACCTACGCGAACGACTACGCCCAGTGTTTTGACGACTACTCCTTGAGCAAATACACAGACTACAAGATTCGGGGTTGCAACGACGTTGGAACAGAAGTTCACATTTATTCTATTGTCGACGAGTATATTAAAGTCGCTGAGGAGGATGCTCGGAGAAAGATCCTAGAGCAGGATGAAGCCGCTGCTAGAGCTCTGGCGGAAAAGGCTCGATTGGATATCCCCGATTTGGGATGGAAGGACTCCGACTCTGATGATTCGGATGAGGACGTTCCTGGTGCTCAGGACTTGGATTTTAGAGCAGATATTTCAAAGTACAAGGAAGATGACGAAGACAATCATCGCGCAATGATTATGGATGAGGCATCAGATGACGACATTGCAATTACTGAGGATGACGAGGAAGAATTTGAAATTAAGCAGAGTTTGGATGTATACTACCAAAATAAAAAGTTGATTGAAAGCAAAAGACCTCCTAGGAATTATCCAGATATTAGCTTCAGTTTAATTGCAATGGAAAGGATTATTTGTATGGATTCCCAACAAATGCGCCAGGCTGATATGAGAGGTCTCATAGAACCAGAACCTGAAAAATCGTCGCTGGGCATGACAGCGTTGAAAAGTGATGATGAGGATGAAACAAAAGCTGGGGATGGTGAAATGGATGAGGACGCAATGGTTTCTCTGTTAATTCAGCAACATCGCATGCAAGAACAATTAGAAAAGGGAGGAGAAGTTGATGAGGGTCTGCCAACAATAATTATTCCTGATGCTCAGGACATTGGCACTGATAGAAAGGAAAGTGATGAGGATGACGACCTCCTTCAGGAAGCTAATGCTATGGAAGAGGCAGAGAGAAAGCGACAAGAACAAATTAAAGCGGACCAAGAAGCTGCTGCGGCGGCAGCAGCAGCGGCAGCCGCTGCCGCCTTAGCTGCTTCTGATAAACAAGAGGAAAAGGATGAGTTTGATTTGGCTGTGGAGGAATTACAGGTTGCGGCAAAGGGCGGAGAAGACATTGCAGGGTTTTTGGCGGAACAACAGTCAATAATCATTCCACCTGCTGGTGACCAATCAGAAGGTGGTACAGCACCGACACCAGTAGGAACCGCTGGAACTGGTCTTGACGTTTCCTCCATCGTAGATACTGCTCCAGATTCAGGATCAAAAGAGGAGCAAATTACTCCGCCTTCAGCAAGTGAAAGTAAAGCACAGCCTCCGGAAGTAAAAACGCTTGTGCCTCCTCCAGCGGCTCCAAGTAAACTTTTGACAGGACCTCCTGGATTCACATCAGTAACACCTTCGCAAATGGGAATTATTGGGGCTGGATCAGACTTGAGATGTGCTTGGAACGAAACGGATGAAAAATTCGATGAAGACAAGCTACTGGAAGCGCAACTCGCTGCAGGTGTTCCTGACGTTGTCGATGATGAACCCTTGGATTTACCTCAGTTTAATGCGGATGAAGGATTGAGTGAAGATGAGCAAACCACACATGGTGCTAAAAAACACAAAAAGGAGATTGCTGAAATGATGGATGGAGTAGATCACGAAGATGGGAAATCAACGATTTTGACGACTGGGGATACCAAAAGTCAGCAAAAGACGCAGGTGGCCAGACCCAGTGTTGCGGATGAGGAGAGTCAGAAGAAAGAGGAGAAGAAGGTGGTGGAGGAAGATGAATTTGATGATGTTTCCAGTGATGAAACCCATCATGAAAATTCAGAGATGTCTGATCACGTTGAACTCTCCGAGGACGCCAGTACAGACAGTGATGCATCAAAGAAGATGTCAGTTTATGATTCTCGAAAACGATCTCATGAGCCTGGAAATAAAATGTATTCTGATTGGGCAAAGGAAGCGATGGATAATGACGCCGGAGCTATGACTCAAGGCCCTCATCTTCGACAGTACTGGACATTTAAGTGTAGAGAGACCCAAGGAATGGAAGTTACCGATATTACTCATCATCCTTTAAATGAAAATATTATTGCTGCCAGCTATGGAAGTGTCAGGTTTGGTGACCATGAAAAGGAAGGGCTCGTTTGTATTTGGAATGCGAAGAATAATAGAAGTCCTGAAAGAATTTACAAGTTAAGAGCACCTGGAACAAGCTTGGCGTTTTCAGAGTTGACGCCATTTGTTTTGGCTGTGGGTATGTTGGATGGAAATGTGGTGATATTTGATGTGAGGGAGGATGACGCAGTGATTCTGGGGGCGACGGTAGATCAAAAAATATTTTATGGTCATTTGGGACCCATTTGGCAAGTTTACTTTCTAATTGAGGTGGATTCGTCTAATGAAGACATTGAGATAGAATCGATGCTTACTTTGGGGGACGATGGACTTTTGAAAAAATGGTCGATTAACAAAGGCTTGGAATCTGTTGTCGTTATGAAAGTTGGAAGGAGCACAATGCAGGTTCCGGGGCGACGTGAGAAACGTTCAGAGTCGCTGATAACCTCGTTGAGTATCGCATATACTGTTTGCTTCTTCCCAAATAATTCGGATTTGTTTCTTTTGGGAACTGAGGAAGGATTTATTCACAAGTGCTCTACGGCTTACAAGGAATCTTATATAAGTACTTATGTTGGACATACAGGACCTGTTTACAGGGTGGCATTTTCGGTTTTTGACGAAACAGTGTTTTTCAGCTGTGGAGGGGACTGGGCTGTCAAAATGTGGAAGTTGGAACATCCTGTGCCGTTGTTGTCATTGCAGACTGGACATCGAACGATTTTTGATGTGACTTGTAGTTTCTTTTTATCGACAGTGTTTATTTGCGCGACAGAGTATCATGTGGAGGTGTGGGATCTGTCGGTAAATACGTTGGAGCCGGTGGTACATTATAAGCCACCGTTTGCTGTGGGACAGAGGAAGGTGGCCTTCAATGGTTTGCTCAACGTAAGAACTCTATTTTGAAAATATTAATGAGTTAATAATTTGTCTTGATGAAAATTATAATTATCTACGATCTACGCAATTTTTATAGAGCGTGATAATTGGAGATGATGAAGGAACTTTGTCCATTTACGGACTCCGGAATTTCCCAAAGCCTCCTGCTACCAAAGATGCTCAGGTAACTTTTATTTTTATAGTCGGTTACATGACATTTTTGACAGCTTTAATGGGCTTATAATGGAAGATGTGATATTTTAATTTAATTCAGAGGGAGCTTTTACTTGAGAGTTTACTGCCAGGGTACAGAAGAAAGAAGGAGGCGGAGGAAGCTGAAAGACAAAGAAAACGAGAAATGGAACAAACTAGACTTTCTCAGTAGATATGTTAGACAGTAGACACACATCATTTACTACACTAAAGAATCGATGTACTCATCATTTTGTCACATTTGCATTTTAAAATAAA
>JAQFYG010002736.1:0-13941 GCA_034694325.1 Entomobrya corticalis
AGCACTCCTATTTGTGACGAGTCTGCGTTTTGCTCAAGTGCAGTCACGATCTCTTGAATACGTTGACCACGGTTAATAGCATCGGCTTGAAGGGGTGTAGCGGTCATTGATTTCAAAGTAGATTCAATCCCATCTTTAAAGGCGATCACCACATTCACCGTTCCTCCGCCTTGGAGAGCAGAGAGCAGCTGGGGGTCAATTTTACTCGGATCGCCATGGACAGAGGAACCATTCGCTATAACACTGATTGCAATCAAAATAACTTTCAGCATATTGAGATAAATAATGTTTTACTCTTCTGTTATTTGTGTGTAAAAGTGATCTCAAAAAACAATTTCTCAATTTAAGAGTATTGATAGTAGTATTCAATGTAAATGCATTCCTTATGTTACTGTCTTGGCATGTAGAATTTTAATGATATTATGTTGTTTTATTGCAAAAATTAGAAAGTCAGTTATACATGGCAATGTTCAATAATTAGAAAGCGTCTATTGTGTAATGACAAGAGGTTTAGTGAAATAGTATAATGGATTTGGCATTGTATTGTCTAGATTCTAAATCATGAATTGAATGAAACCTTCGAATATTCTTTATTGAGAAATGATGGCCACTTCTGAAAAACTGAGATTGATATTTGAGAAAGTTACTAATCTGATTTTAATGAAGACATTAAATGTAATCGAAAAAGAGAGATACAGAAATACAGATTTTTGGAATGTTTTGTATGACAAGGAAAAATGCAACGAAATCTCAAACATGTTTTATGGAAGAATCGAAAATGTAACCGTTACATTTGAAACTAATAGTTGAATCGTGAAATATTAGATAAGATGATTTAATCCAGAAAATCGAATCTTATAGTTATCCACGGTTTTGATGATTTAAATTTCTGCTATTTTGTATTTACTCGATTTTGGAAAATAATTTCAACAATTTTGCTTATGAATATGAGTGGATGTAAAAAAGTCTAGATTATGTAAGCTAATACTTTGTCATTTTGATGAAGTTGCACATTTGCTTATCTTACATGTTACTAACCACAGATACATACATACATACATGTTACTTTACAAAGACATATGGGCTCCAATTGTTAGAACAGTCAACTCCGGAAGATTTTATGAAATTATTACATTCATTTACACTGTAAACAATAAATCATAAATTAATTTGCTAATGGATTAAGTATCTTTTAACAGAAATCCGTTGTAGTACAATGCAAAAGCTTGTATTCCACAAAAAATAGTATTTCATGGAATATTTGATGTTACAGACAGCCACAACCAAAGCATAACTGACCATGGTTCAGCTACATTAAAATTCACTATGCACATTAAATGTAAATATATAGGTTGAGGTTCTAGTGACGATTTCCTGTGCGGGATATTATATACTCATGAAATATTTTATTAAATTAATTCCTTTCAGCGCGTTAGTATTTTGCTGTCCACACAAGTGCCCAATTTAACAGTCACTAGAAGTGACTGTTTTCTAATTGTGTTAACATTGTTGGTTGTCCATTTGTTTTTTTCTTATTTACAATGTCTAATTTCAGTTTCTTTTTCTTGAGTTCTCAAATCTCACAAAACAGGACAGATACAATTTCAGTGTTCATGTGTCATTTTATAGACATTCCGAGTGACACGAGAAAAGTATGTTCGGAAAGTTTTTATAACTTGTGCATATTTTGCCCAATTAGAGGAGGCTACATCACCGGAGAAACAATAACTGATACCGGCTCTTTGGGGCACATTATTTGTATTGTGTTATGGCTACTAACACTTGCAATTGGGGTTTGTGGAATAGTTGGAAATTCATTGATTGTTATGGTTTTGAAACAGGGTGAATATGAGGAAGGAGAAAAGATTAAAGCATTTAATTTCTTGTTGATGGTACTCGGATGTATTGACTTCTTTTGCTGTGTTGTTGCAATATTAGCAGCAACTGCTCCCATTTCATATTTTGGTATAATTTATTTTTTATGACGTAAGTACCCAGTTAAAATTTCCATAACAAATGTTTTTATTTTATTTTCAACAGAAAACATAGGAGGGCGTGGCCAGTTGACCATGTATTGGCTATACCTTTCTTGTGTAACCGTACTTTATGGTAAATTACCTGGTTACTTATGATAATGGATCACGGTTTATGTAATTTGGCTCATGATCTATATTTTATTTACTTCCGTTTTAAGGTCGATCGGCATCGATTTTCACAACAGTGCTAATTACTATTGAACGTTATCTTGTCATAACTTTTCCTCTGCATCCGAGGTCATGGTTTACTCCTGGAAAAACAAAGTTACTTGTGTTGTGCCCTTTAACGATCGCAACATGTATTGCCATTCCGCGTTATACCAGTTCTTATGTTGCCCCGAATCCATACAAAGGTGATGATTTAGACATTCCGTTGCTTGGAGAGCTGGACTACATTCTTCGCTCCACTCCTTTGAATCATCTTTGGTATCATACTCTGAACTCGGCTCATAACCAAATTGATCACTGGGTTCCACTACCTCTTTTGATATTGTTCAATATTCTTAGCTATCAGAGAATCAGGAGGATGAGTCAGGAGCGGAAATATTTTGTGAGTAATGTCAGTCAACAGAATAATGAGCAACAGCAAATGCAGGCTATGAAAATGTTCATTCCTGTGGTTTTGATTTTATTTGTTTGTAATGTGAGTTCAATGGTAAATTATATGATAATGCACTTTGGACATGTACTCTATAGGGAAATGTACATGGTTGTGGTTTTGTCGGTAGCGCTGAATTCTTCTGTTAATTTTCCTATTTATTATTGGAGATCTTCACAGTTTCGGGAGCGAGCAAGAAATACTATTTTGTTTAGAATAGGAAAACGGTATAATGTACCAAAATTATGGTCATTAAAATAAGAAATTCAATTTAAACTATACTTGGCTTGGTTAAAACTATAAAGGAAAATTCTGTATAATATAGAACTTTAAAGTATTCCGAAAAAGTTGTTACATACTTTTTGTTATATTTATTCATCAACAAAGAATTATGCTTGTCATGGAATATTATGTATGTATTAGCTAATAACTTGAAAAGTTGGAGATTAGATTATATTATATTATTTACGTCTGAGATCACAAAGTTTTTATAAATATTTTGCATATAAACACACACTACTTTTGCGTTGCCTACATTTAGTAGACATCTGTACTGGTAAAAGCTTAAATTTGAAATGTTATATTGTTCATTATTACGAAGATGAGATTTCGAATCGTAGTTATGCGATTAGTTTGTTTGGCTGTCTGTCTGTCCGTCTGTGCGCGCTCTAACTCTTCAACCGTTTGACCTACTATCTTCAAACTTCGTATATAGACTCCTTACGCCATAAGCTTAATTGTTAGTGATTTTCAGCGTTCCGGGTCAACCACATTGGAAACTGCAGGTCAGAGATGATCACATGTTGACTTATGGGCAAATTTTTAAAAAATTGCATATTTCGATAGAGGAGACAATGTTGATCAACTTTTGTGTCAAGACACTACATGTCAAAACTTACTTGATAGGTCACCAGAGGTCAAACAGTGAAAAAAATTTCGATATAGGGTTGAATACCTATCAACTTTTGTTAACGACGCATCTTGGTTTTCCCCTTTGCCCACAACGGAGTGGAGAAGAGAGAGCAAAGCATTGAAAAAAAACACATGTATTTTGTGTATGCTGCCTGATTTTTTGCAGAACCGGCCACCGAAAACTGATTGAATTTGCGAAAAAAAAAATAAAATGCAGATGATAACTTGAGCTACTCTTTACTAACAAAGCACGGTGATTCCGAATATTTGATCTGTTTTGTAATTGAATGTGTATTAACGGCTGTCATTGCTTTTCTAATGGTGAGCAGTGATTTGCATTAGATTCAATGAAAAAAATACTGTTAAAGAAAAGCAATGGCAGCCGTTAATACACATTCAATAACAAAACAGATAAGATATTCGGAATCACCGTGCTTTGTTAGTAAAGAGTAGCTCAAGTCATCATCTGCATTTTTTTCCCGCAATTTCACTCTGTTTTCTGTCGCCGGTTTTGCAAGTGAGCAGGCAGGCAGAAAATACATGTATTTTCCGTATGCTGCCTGCTCATTTGCAAAACCAACAACAGAAAAACTCATGCATTTCCTTCCACCCAAAAGGTAGCCTTAAATAAAGTATCCTATATTACAAACCTTTACTCCTTCAACATGAGCTTTCTGCATAGGTAAGTTATTATTTGATAATATTTTTCCAGATAATAATTTATGTCAATATTTTCTGATAGATGTGGGCTGTACGGAATTATATCACATAATTATTACTTTATATTGGCTTCTCATGTATATATAAAAAAATAATATGATTGTTCATTTGTTACCAAATACATACATATATATAAATACAGAAAACATATCACATATTTTACTTGATATTACTTTGAATCATCATCAATTTATTTCTGAGAGTTCTGTGCAGTTGTCCATCTTAATCAACAACCGAAAATCCAATTTTCTTCTTTGGCCTACTGCACAGTCTACATTCGTATGAACTATTACTTTGCACACACATTTCATTTAATACAATTTTTCCCTCGCAGCAGGAAATGATAAAATCCATACAACTGTTTTCATTTCGTCCCATCTTCTTTAGCTTACCACACACAGACACACAACCACAATGATTTTGATTACAACAACAAGTTTCTTGTTTCAACCAAAAATACACAATATAACAGCAGCAGAGCATAGCAATGGAGAAGGGCAGCGACAAAAATAAAAGCGATGACCCATACTATTACCCTCACTCCTTCTCTATTATCTTCCCGGTCAGCCTTAAATGTGTTTTCAGTATTACACACATGCCTTCATGCATACATACGTTTTTACCTTCTTGCATTGTATCCATTATTGCATACCAAACTATTCCAGAAAAGTGCTTCTTTCCAAAGAAAAGAAAATAGCAATAAAAACTAAAAAAAAGTATAACAGTGTTACTTACTAGTACAACTACGACTACATAATTGCATGCTCAGCCGGTGTTGTACAACACTCCTACTCGTTGTCCATCAGATAGCAGACAATTTTGCCAACACCCATTTCGTCTTTTCTTTTCCATTTTTTTTTCTTTCTCTCTCTTACTTTTTCCCACATAACTACTAGCACTATACCATGAATGGAGCACATTTGTTCATGTAGTTTACTACACTCTGGGGGTACCAGTACTACTACTATTCCAATAAGTGAGTATACTTATACCCTTTTTCAATCCCGTGCTGTTGCACTTATATTCCAAGAAGGGAAGAAGAAACACGGCAGCGGTTATTGTGCCACCGCCAACGCTGCCGCTACCACCACCATCGCCAACCTCCTACCTACGACGAGTCAAAGTGAGTAGGCCATTTCCTTTTTTTCCCTGTTACCAATCGATCTTTTCACTTTCTCACTCACTCTAAATTTGCTCTCCTCTTCCAGGAAAAAACCTTATATAGCGAGCCAATGATATCATGCATGCTACTATAAAGAGTTGAAAAGCTCTAGTTTTCCACGCTGACCATTTCTTTTGTAGTTTAACAGTAGTCAAGACTTGAGTTGAGTATTTTTTCGCTGGAATCAGTGTAGGCTACTCTGCTTCCGAGTAATAGGGCCAACCACCACTACCAAGACCACTCACTCAACAATTTTTCCTTTTTATGCATGTAGCCTTTTGTTGGGAGGTATAAAAAGATTCACACACAACTTTATCGTATTGCTGCTGCTGAACAGCAATAATATCAATCCAACCAGTCAGATGCATCTTGACCAGCTGTCGTTTCTTTCTTTCTTCCTTGTTCTTTTGCTCGTGGACGAGCTGGTAGTATAGTGGCGGTGGTGAGTAACTTTACTGCTGCTGCTGCTGGTACTATTCTTCTGCATTGCTTTTTTATATGAATTTTCCCCATTACTTGAACAACGAATAGAAAAAGCGGTCATCCTTACCACCACTCCACAGCTACTGTGTTATTATTACACATACCAGAAGAAGAAGAAAGAAGACGATGAGGAGAAGAAAAAAATTGTTAGCCTACTTTACTTGCACAGAAAAGTGGACGTGCACTGGAGAAAAAAGTAGCGTAGTAGTAGAAGTGGCTTGCCATTTTTCCCGTTATTTTGCTATACTGTACAGTTACTAATATTATACATGATTATATAGGTACGTTATGTCAGCATTCGACTCTATAGTTTACTATGTAGTCATTGTATTCTTTTCTTCGTAGAGGAAATATTATATAATATGGGATACAATCGGCATACTTTTTATAGGTTATCTATCTCGTACCAGAACTGTTTGTTTTGTACATGCATTCTTGCACAATTTACTACATGACTGGGCCATGCAAGAGAGGAAAGGAGAAGAAAATGTCGGTTGTAAATATACATGTTTTGTTAGAGATAGAGTTTGGTAAATAGGTACGCTGCAAGCATTATTGTTGCATGTCTCACTTGCATGCACTCTGCATTTTGTCTAAAGATATATCGCAAGGAAGGGAATTAGGTGAATGGGAAAATCGTGTAAGTACATATATGTAACCTATAAAACATATTACCTTTTTACAAGCCTGCCATCAACATCTTTCCATTTTCCCTTGTGTTGCTCTTCAATGTACATAAAACAATGGGCTAACAAGGAAAAAAAAGTTTCAAGAGCTACTATGTATAAGGCAAATAATGGAAGAGTATACAGTGGTGGCAGCAGTAGATATAGTCAACTTTGTTTGAAGTAGTCACATTTTACACAAAGCATTATCAACACTGCTGCCAGCACCACTGAAGCGATTTCCCAAAGAGGAGGGGAGAAAATCTACAGAAAATGAAAAGTTGAAAGAATAGAAGATCTTTAATGTAAGAATAAACTTATTATGTATGCAGTTCTTTCCCCACTCTTTTCTCCCCAACATTAAAACGGTCATTTTCCCTCGCTTTCTCCGTATTAAGTAGCATCCAAGATTTTTTTTTCTGCATGTGCATTTTGTAATGGGGATCAGGATGATGATATGAGTTGTGAAAGTGAGCAAGGGTCTTCTTCTCCTTCTTGTTCTCCTTGTTCTTCTTATCGTTCTCATAAAACTGCCGTCACTGTTAATGCTGCTGCTAATGCTCTCTCCCTCTCTGCTTTTGGCATCATAAAATACTAAGGCAATGCGAGTTTTCCCTTTCGTCGACGTCGTCGTCATAATGATCTGTGCGAAAATATTCCAAGAGTTAGGATTCGTTGCATGGTATGGTTAGATATGATATGATGGAAGCTTGTAGCTTCTAGATACATGCATACTATGCATTTTATTGGTTAAAGCTTGCATCGTTTGCAAAAGCTGAGCTCTGACCAGAAAAAGTGAGCCTAGGCCCTACATAAATATAATATTATTTTTTCCTCTTAAGTATATCCATAAATAAAACCAACTAAAGACATAAGTTGCTGTAGTACATTATAAATACATTGTGTGCAAAGGAGGAAGAGAGAGAGAGAGAGAGCAAGGAGAAAGCATGTACATTCAAATGTATTACTTTCACTCTGGATCTTATTAGTAAGTAGTGCATTGGTTAGTTATTTTGACGACTAGGAAGAAAACAGAAAAGTTGAAGAGGTGGTGGAAAGAGTAGTAGTGAAAGCAGAGCAGCAAGAGCAGCAGCACACAAAAGACCTAGTTTTCGGTTTCCTAAAAAGAAAAAGAAGAAGAAGTAGCAATAAATTACGTCAACTTCATCCACCGCATTTCCCAATCAAGGCAACCAACCAAAAGCAAAGCACCACTATGCCACCATTTACCACCAATGCTTCCAACATCGTTGCCGTTTGCTACTTACTATTTCCTTGTGCTGGTGTTATTCTTCTATTACTATAGTACTACCACCATCACCACGACAAACCTTATCATTTTGAAGAAGAGTAAGAATGAAAGTAAAGTGAAACGGAAAATAACATGAATACACAAAAAAGAAGAAGAGGTAGAAGTAAGTGCTTATCCACATAGCTTTACTATTTACCTTATGACCTATGTATTTGTGTATTTTTATAGAGTTTTATAGAAGGAAAGTGGTTTCTAGGAAGAAATAGAGAAAAAATAAAAGAAGAGTTTGGAAGAAGAAGAAAAAATTCTAATGTATCCCTTCTTCTTCTCTTTCGCTGCCAGTACTGATGATGATGAAAGCATTACCGGGAAAAAAGTAGAGAAAATCTCAGTTGGGTTTGCTTGAAACTGTTTTGCATTCTTTGGACCACTCAAGAATTTGCACATGGAAAGAATACTTTTTTTGTGAAATGAATGGCAATGGTGGTGGTGATGATGGTGGCAGCGGTGGTGGAAGTAGTAGTGGTGGTGGTTGATCTTTATACAAAAAGAAGTTTTTTGTTGTCAGATTTTGGAACGAGGGATAATTTGGTTTTGGATCGAGGAGAGAATAAAAGGGTAGACCTAAAACGAGCGTGAACCTATTTACTCTCTTGTTACAAGACAGAAAGAAAGATTCATCATTGGGTTGTGGTGGTGGTGGTGGTAGGAATAGAAAGAGAAAGAAAGAGCAGATGTAACAACCTCTATTACACCTTCACCTCTTTTTTGCTACACGTCTGTCATTCTAATTTCTCCTCTATATAGAACTCTTCTCTACACTTTTCCTACAAAGTATTATTCCTACTTTTATACGATCTCTTTATTTCGATATATGCATGATCTTGTGGATAACAAAAGGAAAACTTTTTCTTCATCTTCTTGTTAAAGGATTGCTGCTAAAATAGGAGGAAAAACTAAAGTAAGTAAACTTGAAAAAAGTAAGTAAGCTCTGCATTTAACTTACTTGTGTGCCTTTATTTGTGAGCTAAGCAAAGAAAGATAGAATGGAGTATTTACACTCATCCAGGTCAAAACTGCGATTACGTGGTAGTGCGGAAAAAGAGTTTGTTTGTGAGAAAAGTATGTATATTTAAATCATGCCTTTTATATAGGTGTCCATAGGATAAATGGAAAAGGATGTACAGAGGAAAAGGGATATTTTCCCTTTGAAAAACTAAACCATCCATCCAGCCAAACAATTTTAGTTTATAGTGCCATAAACTTTCACAAATGCAATCATTTTGGTAGTCATATCAGCCTACGATATGATTTTTTTTCGAACGAATGGAAACGTGCGCATAAATTGTCGTACCGTGTTTGAATTTCTTCATACATTATTCACCTTCGAAAGATTTCAAGTAGAAAAAACATTTCATTTCAAAATTTGTCCTTCAGTCGTCTACATTTAAATACTTCACTGTTCTTATAAACCATGTATTCAAATTTTTCAGTCACACTTTGATCCGTGTCTTTGTGGCATTTTACGCGTATTCAACTTTTTCACTTTTCATTTTGAAAAAAAAAATTCTTCGTTTCCCAAAGAAAATTTTGTTTTTATTCCACATTTTTATACGAAGGCAGACAAACGAAAAGAAACGTAACCTATCCATGAAAAACTTTAGCTTCTCTACATGAAACGGCAAGAAAATTCGGGATAAAATTTTCCTCAAAATATCAAAGTCACTCAAGCTAAATTATATGCTTTAAAAGTAGCAAAAATAATGAGATTAAAGATGTATATAAGTCTGGTATTATAAAACTGAAACTTGACTGAATGGTGAACGAAATGATTTGAAGTTCAATCAACGCACTCAGAACCAGCACCAAAAACTTCAACGTGTAAATGCAATCTACTATTTACCTGATGTAAAATCTCTTTCAAATCTATTTTATACATGATACAATCAAGACCATGGAATAAATTTTTGATAAAGCCAAGCAAATTTAAAACAAAAATTTACAGTAAATGGGTTCCTTGCTCTTGACAAACATAATATCTCCATCTTCCAAGTTGCGCAGTATTATTTTTGCGCTTTATTAAGCCCCATCAACGTTTGCCCCAACGCAGCAAGAAAACAGTTTTCAAAAAATACCAAAATACTTATTTGAAGACTTTTCACTATTACATCGTCTCAAGTCTCAGAAGTATTCCCGGTTACCGTTCGTTTCTCCGAAATGGAAGAAAAGTTGGCAGACAAAAAAGTACATTTGCTACCTACCTTTCTATCGTTTATTTGATTTCATTTACTCATTTTTTTTGCAAATGGAATGGTGTGACTTGACAAAGTTTGTCTGACAAAGAATGATATTATTTTGAACTTGGCTTTACATGTATTCCAATATTTTATATCAGTAAACATCACCTTATTGTACAGGACAACCAATTGTTTTGTAAGCCCGGCGGAATGGGTACTTGTAAAAGCTCGGAGCAATATCGCTCGTACTTCTTCGCGTCTGAAATCCTAGCTGGAAAGAAAGGAAGCAGTTGTCTTCTACTTTCGGTTTCTTTATATTTTTGGCTTGTGTAACATTGAAAAATAAAAGTTGATTTCTTTTCTACTCATTCACTTAAGTTAGCACATTCATTGTCAATGTTTCACATTCCATCTTATAGCATCAAGTATATTATACAACAGCATACCTTTTCTATGGATACAAGTCATTTCTTCGTCAACAGTTCTCTTTTTCACGATTTTCACAAATTGTATGCTCGTCGTCACTATGATACACTTTAAAGGCATTAAATATTTTTAGTCAAGTTTATTAAACTCAGGAAAGTTTCCATTTTCAAGAAATCAATTTGAGGTCATACTTTGGTTAGGTGTCATTTGCAGTATTATTTATTTAGAACACACTGTTTGCCTGTAGTATTTTCCAATGTTCGCTAGGCTCGTTTATTGAATACCTGAAAAAGAAATTTGTTCGCTAAATAAGTGATGGCAGAAGCATTATGTAAGCTCATTAAGTCGATGAGAATCATACATAATGAACACATTCTTCTGCCTAATGACAAACAAACTACGTTGTATCGTCAACATAAACATCATATTTTTAACATACACTCTAAAAATTCTTAACAACGGCGCCAAGCATTTTTTCGAACTTTTTTTCATACAAATGGTATCCTTCTTCCTGTTCGGTACATCTTTCTCTCCATCTTATTCATCATCGTAAAGAAGAAATAAGCAAAGAAATTGTCCTTGGAGTTGTAGACGAAAGTTTAATAGTTGTGACTTCAAAAGCAAAAAAGGAGAAAACGTTCTTCAAATTTTTATGTTTTTAATATATATCCTATACGGAATATACATATTTAGTTTGCAATCTCTTGAAAAAAAGTTGAAAAGAAAGATTTTTTCTTCTGTATTGACATTTCACATTTTATTGAGTCACTTGCGTCCTTCGTAATATACAACGCCACCAGTTCTTTTTGTTCATTCAAGGAGAAAATGATATTTGAAAGGAGAGTGAAAGAGAAGAAGTAAGAGAGAAGGAGAGAGAAGGAAGATTTCTTTTTTTATTCTACCATCTTATAAACTTTCAACGATAACTTTTTTCCTTTTCTCTTATATTTTGGTCAAAAGGAAAAAACAGACACACTTTCTTTTTGCTTCTCAAAATATACTAGTTTTCTGAATATATATCTGCAGCATTTCCTTTTCATTCGAAACATTGCAAGTGATATTACTCTATTGCTCTATGATTGCATTGCTACTAGCCAACTACTATAACTACTTATATATTAGTATTTTCTCGGCTCATTATTTCCATTTTGGTCTCGTCCACGACGACTATACTGTTCACTGTGTGAGAAAAATACTCAACTTCTACTCCTCTTCTGTCTCTTTTCATGATAATATTGCTTTTCTCTCTAAACTTGCAAAGAAAGAACTAAAAGTAAGAAGGAAGAAAAAGAAGTAATACTGGCACTACTATTGCTTATTGAAACTATGAGGAGAATGACGATGACGGTGGTAGCGTTGCAGATGATGATGATGATGATAAGGAGGATAGCAATTGCTTATTGGAAGTGGAACGATGAGAGGAACAAGAAAAGTAAAAAGTAGAACAAAATAAGACAACAGAAAACAGCAGCACATTGACTTGATGAGACTTACTTTGACTTTTTTGTAGATACCTTATTCATAATATCTAGTTACATCTAGCAGAGTGGTTACATCTAGTTGTAACCACTCTGCTTATACGTATTTGTAAGAAAATATACAGTTTGAGCAAATATGATTATTTTGACATATACTTGCTGATAAATGTAATATATGTACCATAGCGTATATGCTACTTAGCCTCTTATAAGTCTGCTTCTCATTTGCTTTCACAGACAGATGAAAGCAATTCAAAGGAGAAAGTTTATTTTTATTGTTTTTTCCTCTGATATTTACACCCTATTTTATTTCTTATCACACCGTTCTCGCGTGAAAATGCAGAATTCTATAACACATTTTATCGTATAATATGTTTAAACAAAAAACATACTTCCTTCATTCTAAACCCTAACATAGCATAACAGAAGGTAAAATTTTGACTTAAAAATCTATACAAAGTCGACAATGTAACGGAATTTTTATACTGTTCTTGGTGCTTATTTTCTGATCAAAAGTCATTACTTTTTCTTTCTTCTCTCAAAAATTAAAACATTCCAAGAAATGAAGCTATTTGTGTTGCATGGATATATGTGCGCAAATTGTAAGGAGAAATAGTCTAGTGAGTAATTGAATATTTTGTAATGTTTGTTTCTTCTTCTTCCTTTCCCGCTTCTGTTTTATGTCTGTCTGCATTTTTCTTGTAGTGTTTCTTGTTGATTTTGTTGCCTGAATGATGGACTAGTTCGCTACCGACTGTAGACTTGGTATGGCTTCATACATATTTTTATTCTGGTTAAAAATTCTACGAAACGTTTCGCTGTTTTAAACATTTGAATTCTGTTACAAAACAAGATTCCCGTGGAGTTCTCACGATTTCGCCATGTAACATCGTATGCATGTACTTAACACATATACATTTAAATATTTACTGTTTGTTAGTTTTTAAAGTCCTTTTTAAAAATAGGAAAGAAAGCTAAAGGATACGCAGAAAAAATATTTACTCAATGGGCAAATAGCTTTCTTTTTTAAGGCAATGGTTATCTGGTATCATGGTATCAATGTTACAGTACCACTTACAGTAGCAAGTATTGTGTGTACCGTACAATTATAAGTAGGTATATGGGTTATACGGTACGCTAAAATTGTATTTTTCCAAATGAACGAATAGTGTAAGTGCGAGTGAAAGAGTCAAGTGTAGTACGCCTTTCTCCATTTTTTCGTTTTTCCCTTTCATTCATACCACCACCATTCATTTACATATTTCTCACAACTTTGTACGAAAATGTAGAAAAATGGAGGATTGAAAGAAGGAAGGAAGCATTACTGCAGCAAACTATTCTGCTGTTGCTGGTCTCGCTGCTTTTCTTTTTCCATCTAAATTGCTGCATTGGCATCATCATCGCCATCACGATTGTCGAGGTCCACGACACACTACTTGGCACATTTACTATGCCTTATATGCATACATACAGATTTCTTTTCGTTCAGGCTCTCAGACTTTCTCTCTTTTCTTTCCGTCTCCATTTTACCATCCACCAATCTTCAACTTTTTTCTTCTTACTTTACATATTCATTTCTTTCTTCAATCGGCAGCGTTCGCAAAAGTTAAATAAAAAAGTATGGGAAGTTTTTTCTCTCGCTAGATACGTAATCATGTCGGAGTTTCTTTTCAAGTTTTACAAAAGTATATATTACGCAATTTTTGTGTGTTAACTGATACTACTTTTTTGTTCACTGAAATGGACTGTATTTTTTGCACATGCTTTAGCCTGGTCTCTGGAAATTTCAACTTAAAAATTTTCTTCACACGAACATAAATATATGTATTAAATACTAATGTACTTATATATGTAGTACCTTTATTACGAAACTACAAAAATATGTATAGCAGCTTCTTTACCATCATTGCCATTATTATCATTATAGCTAGTAGTTATGGAACACACTGGAAAAGTTTAGTACTTGTATAAC
>JAQFYG010002737.1:0-13940 GCA_034694325.1 Entomobrya corticalis
GTTTCAAAACTTTTCGTCAACTTGTTTCAAAACTTTTCGTCAACTTGTTTCAAAACTTTTCGTCAACTTGTTTCAAACATGTTTTCATTGGTATCCGCAACTCGTTTTCACCAATTTTCCCTGCTCGTATTAAACATTTTTACCAAATTGTTTCAAACTTTTTCCTCAACTTGTTTCAAAGATTTTGCCAAACTTCTTTGAGTTATTTTTCATAACTTGTTTAAAACTTTTTCCCCAACTTAATTAAAATATTTTCCCTTCCCAACTTGATTCTGAGATTATTCCAACTTGTTTCGAAGATGTATCATAACATGCTTCAAAGATTTCTCCTTCCAAACTTGTTTTGAAGATTTCCCCATACTTGTTTTAAAGATGTTTCATAACCTGCTTCATACATTTTTCCTAATTTGTTCATGATTTTTTTTCAAACTTGTTTTAAAGATTTTCCCTAACTTGTTTCAAACTTTTACCTTAACTTGCTTCAGACATTTTTCTCATTTTAGAAATTTTTCCAAATTTGTTTTCATTTTTTTTTCAACTTGTTCCGAAAATTTTTTTCCAAAATTAGGTTAAAAATTATCAATAAAATCATTTTTCTTCACGAGGATTCGTGTCGTATGTTTACAATTTCAGAGTTATAATAAGTTTGGACGAAAGTGGTCAAAATGAATAAGTATTAATTTGTATTTATAAGAAGTTTAAGGAATCCATCTAGGAAAAGAGTCTCATCAATTGCTTGAACCTTAAGAAACACTGAAATTTATAGATCAAACTAATATCCTAATATATCTGAATTTAGTGTTAAGTCGTCACTGTCTTCTAGTAAACTTATTTGCCTAACTTTGCTTCTAAACTTTGTCTTTAAAATTAGCATATTGCTTTAAATTTGGTCAGCAAATTAATGAACGTACCAGCAAAATTGGTTTCATTAAAAAAAAGCTAAGAAAATTGGTTTTTACTGAAGACTGAATCTGAAGTACTGTCATACTATAAAGTCAGCGGGAACAATTTTTTTAAACATCAGCCATGGAAAAATCCCAAGAGACATAAAAAAAATCGTTTTCGGGCAGATCGGGTGCGGGTAGTTTGTCTCTTCCCGTTACCTGAACTCTGCATACAAGAGCTAAACAAAGATGGCACAAGTGAGCATTATCGAAGAATACACAGGATTAAACAGGATAAACACCAAGAGGATTACAAATATGAAAGATTTGAACCATCTTCTCAGCAGAAACTTGATGCTCCCAAGGTGACGCCGCAGAGAATAATAAGTATAAGAACTTTTTAGGGGGTAAAGCGAATAGATAGTTTTTTTAATGCAGCTCCAGCAGCTAAGCAGCAAAATCAACTCTACTCACCCAGCTTAGTAAACAGTTTTGAGAAAACAAAGCCGACAATTTTTATGGGTAGACAAAGGCTTCAAAAAGCATCATTAAACACTTAATTAAAGACCAGACGAAAAGATTAGTAGCATAGACTATGCAGTAGGAAAGGTTCAAGCAAAGGTAACATTGTACATACATGTTTCTTGTGTTTCAAGTGTTTGTTGATTTTTTTTTGGCACAAAGTGCTGAATCTAGCAATTGTATTATTTCAACAGATAAGCGAAAAGAACAACAATTAGCTCAACAAGTTTTCGAGTTTATTTAATGCAACAATACTTGGACCCGTCTTGGATACCCTTGAAACAGCAAAGACCGCATTGGAACAGGAACAAATTTTGCAACCTTGGAAAACAAAACTCCATGACCTTAAACAATTTTCTTTGAGGCTGAATCCAGTAGAATGGAACAATACAATTAGACTATCCTTGAAAAATCGAAGCGTTCCAGCAAAATTTAAAAGCCAATTTGGTGTTGCTGCAGCTGGTGCTGGAGGTGACTGTCAATACAAAGCATCCTCACTCAGTATGTACGGAACGCAGAACATGCATCTTGGATTGCAGTTGCTTGTAGGAAATGAAGTTATTGAAAAGAGGACCATCATAGAGCCAATAGCCAAAAAAGGTTTCGTTGAAATGAATGTCGAAGGAATTTTGCGACGAGTTGTAAGCCGGGTTGTAAGACGAGTTGTAAGCCAAAAGGCCGGGGTAACGAGACGTCAAAGTACATATTAAGCAACATACTGCAGCGCCCCATAATAGTTACTTCAACGGATGTCTCAAATCTAAACACGGCATGGAAGACTTGCCAAAATGTAAGATACAATGCAAATCCAGCTATGTTAAAAATAGAACCAATACACCTGCTTCTTAATGGGCAACATTATGATACAATTTTGAAAAAAGCTGAAGGCAAGGAATTTGTTGACATCCGAACATGCCAAATAATGCATCCTCATTTATCAAAAGATTACGAAAAAAAACTAACTGGTTCCGATGAGAAAGAAGTGATGACTTGCAATGAAGCGCTTACAGATTGGAAGAAGGCCACGCAAATTGAAAAATTTGACAGATTACAAATTTTTAAACACAACCATCTATTAAAGATGAAAACGCCGTTAAAAACTATCAAAGAAATCCTACAAATTGACAGGGATGATTTCTGTCGCAATTTCTCAGCAGCCATTGCAAATGAGCCAAAACTTTCTGATCTTGAACAGAAAACAGACATTGCACCTGAGGACGAAAGTGTTGAACAAGGCAAACGAAAGCGACTAGCAGATCATCAAGGTAGCAATTCCAGTCCAGATGAGGTTAATACCTCGTCATCAGATAAATCTAGCATACTGTCAGTGCCAGAGAAGAATCCCTTAGAAGATCAAATGTCTGATGGCGACATCGGTAAAACCGAAGAGTCTGATTCACGTTGTATGGAATATTTTGGCACCACGTTAAGAGAAGTTAAAACTGAAGTGACTATGACACTACTCCAGCAACTTATGCTAGGGGAGAAGCGACATTTGACAGGCCTAAACGTGGCAAATGCACCATTGTCATCGCAAGGTATTGAGATTAATCTTGAAAACGTCGCATCAGTTGATGGCCTGTTGCAGATTTGCCCTTGGCTTAAGCTTTTTAAAAATGAAGACGATGATGGAGAATTTAGCGGCTTGCGATGTTCATGCTGCTTTGACAGTAACACCAAATAAGGAAGAACAGTTTATTTACTCTTCATCCAGTGGCATGGACTTTGGAAACAAAACTCAACCACAGCGATTCCAAAATTTAAAGAGTAACGTCAAAGGACACACACTAAATTCTCATCATACACAATTGGCGGAAATGAATGCCAAACACAATAAAATAAATTTGCTTCAGAGACAGCGAAAGTTAGAAATGCTACTTGGATCGCTTGCCTATGAAGCAATTAAAAGTGACCATTCCTACGAAAAATACGAGAAAAAAGTGGCTGCGGCCGCTAATCGGGGGGAAAACGTTGGAACGTTAAACCATGGGGCTAGTGTTTGCCAAAAATTCAGCGGTTGTGTGTTCAAAACAGGAAAGACTCGCGCTGAAATTGAGTACGCCTTTACAAGGAACAAACAGACGGACAAGTTATTCAGTGGTAGCGTACAAATACACAGCTATGGCTACCAGATCAGCCGGGCAAATTGTGGGTGCAGTTACATTTATAGATGGAAAAAATGTCGACGTGATGTTGGAAGATAAAAAAGTGACAAACTGTAAAGGCGAATCATTGGCAGAAGACATTACTTCAAGTGTTGCGACAGTGATTCCTGACGACATTCAGAAGCAGAGATGTGTAGACGGATGCTTTGATGGACAGTATTTACATGATCGAGTTCATCAACATTTGATGAAGAAATGGCCAGGCGGAGAAGTCGGTAAAAAGTCATGGTACTCATTCCATCTAAATACCCGGAAATTCTGATCCTTGTTTAGAACCCGTTTGCGGGAGTGAAATATATGGGGTAATCCGATTACGGGCCCAGCAAAATTCTGGGATATTTTCGGATCCTTGTTTGTTACCCGTTTGCGGGATTCACAAATGCAGAGGCATCCCACTGGCGGAAAAAAAATTCCAGAATATTTTTGGATCCCCGTTTGTAACCCGTTTCCGGGATTTCACGAAAATGGGACACCATTCATCAATCCCGGAATTTTTTTTATAAAACCCGTATTTGGGACTAATGGAACTTTTCCGATGCCTGTAAAAATATTCCATTACTCAAAACATCACAGAATTACCAAACTAACGTGGACATATTTGAAAATTATTTTGCCACCTACTGAACACACGAATGTATTTTATTTCACAACCAAATTGTTCAGTATAAAAATTTTCAACTAGATGTCCTCGATTAGGATTTTGAGTTCAGTTTGAGGTACGATTTTCTGTTAAAATTGAATTCGGCATCAAATGCTGTTTGGTTTGCTTATTTTTTAATTTTGTCTGATTTTATCTGCTATTTTACTTTTCTGTAAAACTTGCAACGCAAAGAAATTGACTTTGCATTTTCAGGTTACAGTGTTAAGCTGATGCGTAGCTGTGCTTTTTGGAACTTAAAAATACTTAAATCCTAATGGGTGCTGTAGCTTTTTGGTAGCATTTCGTATTATTTGTTTATTTCCTATCTTTAAAATATAGTTTTGCTACCATTTATGATGCCCATCACGCATTTATAACGCAGGGAAAAAAAATCGGACAAATTTTCTTCTCATACTTCTCGCAAACTATCTTACAGTCTTTTTGGATTTAAATTTCCAACATAAAGACTGGTATTTGACTTAAAATCCTTAAAATCAACAATCCGTAGTAATTTGGGACTTTGCTTTCTGTTCTTTACAAATTCCACCTATAAAGTTGCTAAGCCTGAGCTGAAAATCTGTTGTTCTGCTGAGATACTTCATGCCGATTATTGTAAAGGGTCTTTTCCGCCAATAAAATTGAGTGAGGACGCCTGCAATGTCACTGTTTGCAATCATCAATACCGTGGACTAGCCGTGCATTGCTAGATGTTTCATCATCCATAAATAAAATCAGTTCGCTAAACTTATGATTGCGTCATTTTTTAATATCTGCTATTGATTATGACAACGGTTTTGTAATAAAACACTCTTATTTCACTCTTACTCCTTACAATAATTCTGTCTAACCCGTCTTTAGAGTTTCCTCATATAAGTCTTTGAATCGTCACTGATGGTGTTTGCCCTCCGCTGCGCTGCTTTTTGAGGTAGCCCAAAAATGCATGAAAGTATTTGTTTAAGATTTTCTTCTGGTGTAACTTCCATCGTGCACGCTGACAAAAATCGTTCAAACTAATCAGGCTTTTGTTACCGTTTCAAGTATCTAAGAATTTTTTCTAAAAGCGAATCATAGGTTCTCTTTATCATAGTTTTAGCTTTAATTTTTTACTCCTATCATGGATCTAGCCTAAACTAACTAAATTTGTTGTGCTGGTGAGGGAAATGCTCGCCTCTTTATATTATTTGCCTCAAAGTTGGGTAGAACCTACCCCAAACACTTGTCGTCTCTTTGCTTTCTGAAAAGGAGGCGCGCTTGAAGTTAAATAATTTAATTTATCTCCAAGATGCAATTAATTGCTCCTTGTATTTTCAGGATGCCCTTTTCCGGGTTCTGAGCCAATATCTTACCAAACCTAACCATCGTTCTTGTAGGATCAGTTTGACTAGTAAATCATCACTGCAGCGTTCCACCAACGTCAAATTAAGGCGACTAAAACCATTGTCTACTTCACCATTAACAGCATAAGCTCCAAATATATGAACCAATCCCAAATATCGTAACATATTTTTTTATTTTTAAATTTATATATATTTTAGTCAACAAAATTACATTTTTTGCTAGTTTGTCGTTAAATGTTAGGCAAATTCGTTTATCATTCATTTATTACTGTAACAGTTAGAATTTCATAAGCACATGGTGTTTAAAACAATAAAATTTGGACAAAATACATTATTAATTGACCATAAACGGTGTGAATGGCTTAAAATGCTTTTCATGAAAGAATTTCTTGAATGGGGTGCGCCGTTACTTAACAATATTTTTAAATGTCAAACATCTTATTAGACGAACGTAAAATATAGGTAATTTAATTGAGTGTGTTTCTAAAACCAATTTGGATTTTTTTAAAGAAACAAATGATAAAAAGACAAAACGGTTTTCTACTTGTCGTATTAGAAATAGCTTTTACTATCCTTTATAAGTTTGTGCCACTGAAATTTAGAATTTTACAGTATTTGCATATACAATATTGAATTAAATGACAAGGTTAGCTGAAATGTATAGCCGTAGCGTAGCTAGTTGTGTGTGTATTTCTAACTAAGTTATGTTTTCTTACATTTCATGTGTCAAATTGACATGGGAGAACGTGAAATCAGAACATGCCCTTTGTTTACGAAATATGATTGTTTAGCTTGTAATTCAAACAACATTGAGCAAACAAAAAAATGTTGTATATCAAGTACTACCAAACCGTGTATGTTTCTAGTATAAAAACCCTGTTGCAATATCTACCGCCAAAAATTTGTTTTCACAAATTAGAGACTATTGAATCATTTGGGATCCTCTACGTATTTATTTTGGAATTACATAATTTTTTTCAATAGTTCATGGTGAACATTTTTAATGTTTTCGTTAGCACAGCACCAGTTATCAAAAACTATGAGGAGGTTTGTTATTTTTTGCTGAAATCCTAATTTTTTACAGTTTTACAATTATAGTGAGAGGTATGAATCGTACCAAACATACAATACAAGCAACTTGAAAAGTATGATGAGTGGCTGGATCGGTGGAATCGAGATAAACAAGGACAGATAGTTTTTTTTCAAGGCTTCACCCCTCTTGATGTGCCGTGGGTTCGGTATGTTTAAAGAACATATAACTATGATGTTGGTAGTGTGCTTTTAATAATTTGGAGAAGGCTTGCTCAGATTTTTATGGTTTAATGTGTAGGTAAATGGTAAAAAGATGAGATGAGAAATGAATTGTAAATTAAATAGGAAACTGTCAAATGAAATGCGGAAATTGTAACTAGCACTTGGTGCAAACTATTTGTAGGAAAAATGACTATCTCTTCAATTTTGCGGGTAAAATAATGTGAGGTGGAAACAATTCCGAGGGCAAAACATTTTCTCAAATAAAAAATAAAGACAATTTATTCTGAGTAAAAGTCAAATAGTTGCTGCAGCAGAGGCTGCTGACAGAAGAGAAGTGGCAAGTAGAATCTCAAATTCTGGGAATGCAAAGTGGAGCTCAATGACATGTGCGTCATGAAGTCAATCCACCTTTTCTTGATTGGCTGATAAAAAGTCGTACGATCCAAGTCAATGAACTGATGAACTTTAAGTTACGGTCAAGTAAGTAACAGTATCAGGATCAACCTCAATACAAAATACAATGGTCAGAATGATATGCATGATAATTTGTAATTTACAGCATTAAACATACACATAAGAATGTAAACTTGAAGGACAGGTGACTAGTTTTACATGTTTAACATAACTAACATAAAAATGTAAATAGGAATCAATATTCTACAGAAAAGTATCGTACACACATTTCAACGAATAAACACCTCTATTTGTTTCATTTTTTCTTATTTGCTGTGGAGATTAGTTTTTCAAAAAGTTTTTCACAAGACCAGAATACTGTTTTATTGAAATTGAGGGAATACAATCTAGTATCTCAAACTTATATTTATTTTAGCAAGAACTTTACAAAAAACTGCATGCCGTTGCTTGATGGTACATTCAAATATTTTCTCAGCCATAAGTGGAATTAGTAGAATCAGACATTTTATTCAAAACTTAAAAACCTCAGCTTTTTAAACAGCTGGAAGTAGTTTTTGTGAATCTGTTTATTTTATTGATACTTTATAAAATCTACTGACGTCTGAATTAATCAGTTGGATTTTCAATTTTGAGATTAAAACATGTTTGGTGTGATTCAGGTAATTGAAGCTAGTTTTATATATTTTAGTAGAGGTTTAGCAGATATTGTGACTAATCAAGATCGCCTGCACTCTGTTTTGTGATGTTCTATTACAAAAAATCATTTCAAACTGCTACAAGAACACAAGCAATTCATTGTCAAACAGAAACATTATTTTTCTTTTGCTGAGCTTGTTAACGTCGTTCATAGTACGCTTTTTTAGATCAAAGAAGATATCGTCCAAACCGTAATACATCAGGACAATTGGAAGTTAGAATTGTCTAATGAAGTTACTGTTGAGAATATTGAAATTAGCGGCGACGGAACAGCCAGATATATGTTGGACGCACCAGCGACGCGGAAAAATGAACAACCAAAGTTACACAATTATCTCGACACGAGATATCAACAGGGGCTACCAATCCAAATCACCCCACTCCAAAATGGTATTGAAAACCACAATGATCAAGATCCGGACAATCATCACTCCAAATACTCCTAGAAGACAACAACGATGATCAACCGGCACCTCCATTCCCAAATGAAAATGATCCTGCTCTATCACCATCATCGTCAATTAATAGTAACCATAAGCATTGTTCACCTCTTAACAATAAAGAACAGCTTTCAAATCAGTTATATTTTTGCAACAGATTTTGTGATTTAAATTTACAGAAATACATTATCTGTTGATTTTGTGTAGCTTTTTAGCTTGTTTATTCTTATTATTTGTTTATTGAAAAATTTTAACGAGATAATCAATACAAAAAGTGAAACACAGCAAGGCTACATGTTTATAATGCTGAAGCGGAAGCAGAAAAAGGAGAGCAAAAGTGGGGATACAAAACGTAACAAAAAGAGACATCTGAAAGAATAAGAGCATCACCAATCCAACCAAAGGCGCTGTGTAATAGAAAGTAAGAGTTTTTAGCAGCAATTGTATTTTCTAAACTCACATAGTTTTTTTCGAAACGATGCCGTGCTAATTGGCTTAACTAAGGCGTTAACAAAATTATGATTTTGATTAAAAACAGGAAGTGAAATTTGAAATAATATGATATGACATTTATTTTAATTCGCTTTTGTAATTATATTTAGATTTTTTTTAAATATTACAGAACTTTGGAAATTTTTGGAATTTTTGAAAATCAGTTCATTTTCTTTGTATATATGTCATTTAAAATTGACGTATCAATTCAGTCAGCTGTTTTGTATTTATCTTAACACAATAGTTTGTATTGTCTTTTGTACTTTGTATACTCGAGAAATAAAAAGGTTTGAACTCTTGACAACAAAAATATTTGTCATTCCAGTTAATATTCTGATCGGCTGTAACAGTTTAAAGTCAAAATTAATGCAACACAACTGAAAAATGGAGTTTTTCTTTGCTGCAACATAACGTTTATATGCAATTAAATTTATTTTGGCACGGTTTTCTTAGCAAAAAGATTTACTAGATCTTCTAAATCTAAATAGCAAAATACTGTAAAATTTTAAAATACTGAAATTACAGAAAGAAATAACCAGGGTCAAATGCTGAAGTCATCTTGCTTTTCTTTTCCATCATTTAAATAATATTTTTGATTCAAGTTACGGCATTTACATCCAAGCAAACCTTCACTAACTTACAATAATGGTCGTTATCACGTTTTTTAAAACCCGGTTAAGCAAGTTTGTCTTATTCACATTTAATATTTTTACGTACATTGTAAAAAACGATAAGACAAACTACTGTATGTAATAAAATTTGTATTTTGTTCGTCTAACGATAAATCTTAGAGCCAGGAAAGTAATGTCGAAGGATATTGCATTTTCTTATTCAGCCACAATTACGCTTAATAATTTTGGTTCTAAATGGAACAGATCTAAAAACGACATCAAGTTAAAAAACATTTAATTGCACGTTAAAAACAAATGATTCCAAGTAAACAATTCAGGCCAAGTAGTTGCAATAAGTTTTACAGGAAAAAAGTCAACAAAAACACATTTTCCTGTCGATATTGTATGGCCCAAACTAAACCAACTTACATTTTTTAAGTTAAACTTGCAAAATATCTTTCCAACACTCTTTTTCTAGAAGGTATTTGAATTTATTACAAAGAATTTTCTATTTTTTTCTCAAAACCATTGTTATCATTTTTTACGTAAACGTTTTATGGTTTTTAAGTTGCTTTCTTTTTTATTGATTTCCAAGTTCGAGTACATAGCATGTTTGTAAATTTTATTAGTTTAAATTGATTAGTTTTAGATTTTACGTTTGTGTTTTTTAACATAGTTGACTTTCCATTCAAAATCTTTCCAACGTAGCTGTATAAAGGTATCATATACATCAATATGTAAACTAGTTTTGGTCGACAAGAAAGCAAATTTGATTATGACAACTTATTTTTGCATCAAAATATAAAAACATAAATTTTGCTTTCATTATGTAAGATGTACCTAATTTTCCAAACTTTGTGTAGTGGACATAAACCTATGAAAAACACAAGAAAACGATACAAAAGATGTAAAAACTGTGCAATTTGTAGTTTTTAAACTTTAACAAGATCAGCACAAACCTAACATACTGGTGATAACTGTTTAAGTGGAGAGATGATGGGTTTTTTGGAATAAATTATTTCTAGAATTTCATTCAAAACTAAACGTTTACATTATGTTAACTTTAACTCAATGTGGCGGGGCTACGTTTCATACGAAAGCCACCTGCAAAAAAATGACACAAGAGTACATGATTGCGTCTAAGTCAAACAGAACGTAATCTTAGAATTTTGTATAGAAAATACAAACATATTAAAAAATCTGGTAAAAGCAGGATGTGGTGTTTCATAATGCGGCAACTGAGAATGAGTGATAAATCTGTAGATAAATGAATTTTTTAGGATTTTGCAGTTTCAAGATTTCTGTTCTGCATTAGCAGATGCAACTGCTGGAAGGTTTTGCTGTTGAGACTAATATTTTAATCATTATAAATTACAAAGACAAATGTTCATTGTTGGAACGAAATTGTAGCAAATTGTGAACTGAAAGTTCCTAACTTCCTACGGTTTTTTGACCTTTTTAAAGAACAACTTCAATCTTATTTTTTTCTGTTAAGCCTAATCAGATTGAAAGAAACAGTGAAAACATCAGTATTATGTTAATGGATGTGTGAGATGCTAACGTCTACATATATTGCATGAGGTTTGTACGAATGTATGTCGTATGTTAATTATATAGTACAACAATTTAGCGAGCATTTTCATCAATTCGTGAGAGTTTTCTTTAAATTTCAAAAACATCTACGGACAGAGACAAACTAAATTTTGTAATACTGTTTTTGTTTGTTACAAAAAAGTAGCCCTGTTTGACAGGAAACCAAATATTGTTCTCTTTATGACCTAAAACTTCAGTCTTTTTGAAGCTAAAAACTTTACGCTGCCTTATTAATAATATTTTTGTTTTAGCTACTAATTTGAACATGAAACAATTCTGGGTTACAACGATTATTAAAAACACCTTCTTTTACAGCAAAATAAGTAAGTGCATTTTTTTCACTTTAACTTTCTCTGTAATGTAAATTGTAAAAGAAAGCAAGACACACAACTACAACAATTCAAAACAATTTACACTGAAGGACAAAAAACCCTCCATTGTGTTGATCATAACCGTTTAATGAGTTTCAAAAATTTCAGCTACAATAAAATCTTATTAACTGTGGTTCAATTGGTTTCGGCAAAAACGACATCATGTTGAATGACTTAAACAGTAGTTTTGAAACAACTGGTTTATAATTCACTATATAGGACAACCAGTTAGAGTAAATTTTTGAACCCTTTAACTAACAAAACCACAGTTTTTTGTTTACTTTAAAAGAAGAAGTACCAATACAACTTACATCAATTTGAGTAAAAACTGGCAGAACTTTCCCTCAGTTTGCTTTTAATCTACTTGGTTATTTGCAAACGTTATATTCAAAATTTGAGTTTATTGTACACGTGACTGACTTCAACAATTGAAAGTATTTATTAGCTTACAACACATCTGAGAACTTCTTTTTTGTTTAAAAACATAACCAACGTTTTAATTCAAAAACATTCTGAGTATTACTGTCCAACAGTGTTGATTGTCCCTGTATGTGTACCATTTTAAATATTTAATGCATCAAACTGTATAACATTACATTATTTTGAGAGATTAGAAAGCAAGATACTGATAATTTCAATGCAATAAGCTATCTTCGACATACATCTATTTCGGAAATAAATTCTTCAATTTTGTCAACTATTTTAGCGTTATCCATTGAGGTTGCAAATGCTCATTTGAATTAAATATTTATTTCATGTGATTTTACCTTATTTACGTAGCTAAACTTTCTGATTCTGCACCTCGAAACATGAGATTAAAATTGCCAAATAATTTCAAGCAGTTTAAGCCAAACAAAAAAAGATCAAAACAGAAACTAAAAAACATCACAGTATTCAGAGACGTGAATAAAAATCTTAAAGCGTAAGTATACAAAGTTTCAACAGTAAATGGCCGTGTTAAAATTTGTCGTTTATATTTTTTTCGAAATCGTTTACTCGAGTTATATAAAAAAGGTTAAAACATGGAATAAATAAAATCGTTAGTGTTTCATTTTTCAGTTTGTCCATATATTTAAAAATGTATTTACTAGACCTGTAAAGTTCAAGCAAAATAATCTAACAAGATATACTCACGAAGTGCCGCTCCTATCTTGGCTAATGACTGGTCACATTTTATTCCCCAGAATCTCAGAAATCTGAAAATGTAAATTGATTCTGCAGAAATAAAATTTGCGTGCTGCAGCTAACCGTTTAGGCTGTACCATCCGCACGCCGGTCTTACAAGGTATGCTTTTGAAGTGCCGCTCCAACCTAGAGTTGTAACATTGCGCAAAATAATCAGCAGAATGTGCTGATATAGATGTCGTTTAATTTTTTCTGCAAAATTGAAATTTCGAATTTTGGCGAGCGTTTGAAGTTACCTATCTCCACGCGCTATATAACGCTGTAGCATAAAAAGCCTCACATAAATGAAACGCACTCACACGTTTCTCAATCAACAGAGCACAGGGGTAAAGAAATGATATGTAGCTCCATTGCTCATGACGGCATTCAAAGATGCTTCTTATTCAAACCATTTCTTATTGCCTTCCAAACGGCTTGTACTGATGTAGGTATGTAAACCAGTGAATAATTTGGTGTTGTTGCTTTTGCTAAACCAACTTTCTAGCCAAGCAGTAAAAAACGATGATTAAAACGGTAGTGCCATTTTTGCTCAAGATTTGTAAGTTTGTTAGAACTGTATTTTTTTCTGGAAAAGTTATAACAGAGTTTTTATGCTGGAGCAAGTGCAGCATAATTACACTATATCAAGCTGTGTCAAAAAAGAATAAAGACTTGATACAGGGACATGCAAGAACTTTTCACTCCTGTGCAGGCTTGTACGCTGTTGCGTTATATAGCGCGTGGAGATAGGTAACTTCAAACGCTCGCCAAAATTCGAAATTTCAATTTTGCAGAAAAATTCAAACGACATATTAATCAGCATATTAAGTTGATCATTTTGTGCTATGTCGCAACTCTAGGTTGAAGCGGCACTTCAAAAGCATACCTTGTTAGTGTTAACCAGTCATATAGCGCCCGCTCAGCAACTAATATAGCCATTGCACTGTGCTATTTTGGTGCTTGTGATATTCCCATAATATTCCTGTTTATTGATTGAATGCATATGTCAGGATCAGGAGTTTGAGTCTTTTTTGTTAATCTGCATAGGCAGGTAAGATTTACTTAATTATCCTTCTTTCGATGTTTTGTGTAGTAGTGAATGGTGCTTGTGTTTCTCACCTTCACACGTGTAAGCGATAAGCTTCTCTTGTCGCTCAAATCTTTCCTATCTGACTATGTGTAAAGATGATGTGTGTGAACACTCATCTAAAATTATAATTCTCCTTTTTACTGAATTGAAGTTCAAGTTCTCCTGTAAAGTCAAGGCCATTTGTCTCTTACGGAATCCGGATCCGTAAAGGCAGAAATAGTGCTTTTCTTTGCCAGGTTTTCTGGAGCCGTCATTTACCGTAATCCA
>JAQFYG010002738.1:0-13938 GCA_034694325.1 Entomobrya corticalis
GCCATCATTCCTTTTTGTTTAAAATGCTTAGCTGCTTTGACAAAAACACCCGAGCTTGAAAATGGTACACCCAGATACGTATATTCACTCACTATATCTATTTTTTATTATCATACGTGAATGCCCATTTTGAGCTGAGGTGACCCCCTATTCTAAATACCATAGCCTTTGTTTTTGCTAAATTTACGTTAAGGTCAAGTGATTTGAAATATTTTTCTAATACATCTATTTTGCCTTGAAAGTCTTCTGGAGTTGGGGCAACCATAAACATATCTTCAACAAAGCAAAGTATGTCAATTTTCGTGTCATGAACTTTTATACCCCTAAAATTTGCATCTTTTAAAATCTTCTGAATGTCCGAAATATACAGAGTGAATAGGAGGGAATACAGAGTGATGCCGCTATCGAAATATGCAATAAAAAATTTTTGCCCATAAGCCAACATGGCAACCTTCAACCGACAACCATACCCATGGCCTTTGACCACGGAGGCTGAAATTCAATTCCATACGAGGTCTTGCCATATGGAATCTATGCACCAAATTTGAGGAGAATCGGACGACGTATAATGAAGTTAGAGCGCGGACGGACAGACGGACAGACAAACACGACAAAAGCATAACTACGCTTCACTACGTTTCAGCTACGTAATAATGCGTGTCCAGAAGTGGTAAAGGTAATGAGGAACAATGCGCTTTTCATCGGAGGAAAAAGATGCAAACGATTGTACCGAAAAAATAACTCCGTAGGGAAACAGTGTAAAAAATGCACCAAAATTAACTTGTGAAAATGCCCCTGGGAAACAGTGTAATGAACTTGCAGTAAAACAACTCGTGATTTCAATGGTTTTTATCATACAAAGATACACAAGAAATATGGTTCCAAGAAAGTTTTCAGAATAATATTTTGAGAGAAAAGCTCTCTTAATAAAAGGATTACTAAGTCTGTTGGGAACAGCCCCCAAAAATAAGGTTCTACTGAAGATAAACCGCGCAACTTACAATTATCTTTCTCAAACAAGTCCCCAAGTACTATTACTTTGGGGCGAACTAAGATTTAATTTTACAGAAATTGGAAACGTTGTCCTTTGACAAAGTCGACACTGCGAATGCTGAAAAAAGGCAGCTGGTCGCTACATAAAGTGGACACGATCGACTGACGCTAACTTATCGCAAAGAAGAAGGTGTTACAAAATTTAGCGAGGGAATACTGGACTACGGTAAATGTCTCCAGACTTCTTTAAAAAAATACAACACTATTTTAGTATTTAGGACTCTAATATCTTAGTCTATATCTAACAGTTTTAGTATTTGTGACATTGTTCTGTAAGATACTAACATTTGTATTTATGAATTTCTTGAAAAAACGAAAAATAAATAAATAAATAAATAAATAATAAATATTAGATTCAGCAAGTTAAATATGACCTTGATCTTTACACAAAAAACTTGAGCTCAGCTCAAGAGAGACTACAATTTTAATGTAGGTGAGTGCGAACACACCACCTTTGAGTGAGTGAGGAAAAAGGACTAGTGACAAACATGCTTACCTTTTAACACGTGTAGGTGAAAGGCACAAGAACCACTCACCAATACATAGAAATATCTAGATACGCGATAATTAAACAATTTTTTTCTGCCTATGCTGATCAACAAAACAGACTCAACTCCTGATCCTAACACAATATATGTACTGGCAGGATCTCGGCTTAATTGAGCAATCTGCGTAAGCAGATAATATTTGTGTAATTCTCCATTTTTCGATGTTTGCTATGTAGTGGTGAAAGAGGATAGTATTTCTTACCTCCATATTTAAAGATAAGCATTTTTCCTTTTTTCTGAGAAATATGTGTGCAGATGTGTGCATGAGCACTCATCTAGTAAAATTACTCTATTCTGTATGCTGAGCTGAAGTTCAAATTTTTCTGTAAAGATTAAGGCCATCAGTTTCTGGCCGAATCCAGTTTTAATTAGTGCCGTAAAGGCAAATTGTATGTGCTACTTTTGTAAAACAATCTCGGCACCTCAGTTCCGTTAGGCATCTCTTATCTCAATTTTAGTGATTTTCCCCCGTGAAGTTGGCTTCTCTTTTGAAGTCTTTCTTGTCACTTTTATGGCATCACACTGTTTTTTTCTTTGACTTCATAGCTCATTTTTTGCATCACCATATTTTCCCGTCGCAGCCAAGACTCAGCTTCTCATCAAAAATTATTGTTTGGAACTCACGTTCATATTGTTTGAAATCGCTATCCAGTGGTCAAAAAGTGTGAAATGTTTTTAGTGGTCAATACTTGGTGGTAAAAATTTGTTCGAGCCTTAATATTGTGGCGAACCTGCCAGGATAGCGCAGTTATCAATTTTTCAGCAATTTATAGGTTTGGGAGTAACGTGATATTTTGTGTGTTATTGGCCATTAGCGGTGTCTAAAGTGCTAAAATGGTATAAAGTAGAGCCAAAAAGGCTCCTTCAGCTCCTGGGGACCCGGGGGAGGGGCAGCCTCATTACTGATTGATATCAAGACGAAGATGAAAGACCAATCTCCAACTGATGGTTGACACCATAACCAAGTTAGATGGAATGGTTGGTGTAGATGTGGATGTGGACGAAGCGTAAGTAGAACTACAACTTTTGAAGGAGCAGTACAAGATTGTAATGGATTGTATTGAAGATTACAAAGACATTCTACAGTAGAACGGCCCGGATTATGAGGTCAGCTTTTAACTCCAAAGGAAAACGGACATCATCTGAGGTATGTCGTTTGCGGAGAGGCACTGCAGTTCCAAACTCAAAACGGTAACAACCGTGGATCCTGACTCAAAATCAGCATCTGTGCATCGAGTGTTTAAGTTGCCAAAGAGAAATATTCCCAAATTTGATGGGAATATGCGGAATTGGAAGCATTTTTTGAGTGTCTACGACAAAATTCACAAAGAAAGGCGCTATACTAACTCGGAAAAGCTACACTACCTCATTCAGTCTTTAAAAGCGGATTCTGCAGCACATAAGGTGGTCACTAGTTTTCCAGGATCTGGAGACAATTACCAATTGGCCATAGATCGTCTTCAAGAGAGGTTTGGAAGGAAGAAAATCCTCATCAAAGTCTACATCAATGGCCTAGTTCTCACATGCGATATCTTGATTTCACAAGGTTTACCACACCAGATATCTTGATTTTACTAGGTTTTCCACACCAGATATGTTCCAATCACTAGGGCTGGCCCACACCAGCTATCTCCCTTTTTGGCAATATGAGATATTATATACATATTAAAGCCCATACAATTGTCTACAAGACGATACCAAATGCATGGCACATCCAAATACACAAAACTGGGGAAAAACAAAATGAATCCTGCAAACAATGAATGAAAGGCCTCTTTGTTTTATTGTTTTTACGGTTCAACTACATCGTTTTGAATAAAGAATCAACTTTTTAAATTCAAAAATGCATAAATCAATCACAATTATTAGTTGTGTGAGCTAACACCGTTTCTAACCAAAATTTTTAAAAAATACTCAACCGCAGTTAAAACTTGCTTACTTCCAGTTTTCTCGTCGTCCTGAAAAATTGAGATTTTAGAGATAGCTTATGTGGGACCGTCGAAAAAAATGGATCATGTCTGGTGTGGGAAACCTAGTAAAATCAAGATATCCCATGTGAGAACTAGGCCATCGAAATGCGAGATTTGCTGAAGATGGTAGTCGACAACAGCACTGGGGAGAAAATGATCGATTTCGTACACCTCGTGACGGCTCTAGACTCCCAAAAAATACGTAACCAAGCAGCATTAGGGGTAACGCAAGACGGATTTGGTGAGCTCCTGTATCCGGTGGTGGAGTCGTGTATTCCTCAGACAGTGCTGGAAAACTACCTCAGAACACCCGGTTTTAAAGAAGAATTAGATGATCTAAAGGAATTCTTCCAATCAGAAGTGCGACGGCGGATAGAGACTGGTCTAGCCGATAGCCAGTTTGCATCAGAAGAAAGAAAAATTAAAAATCCGGCAAAAATTGAGGTCATTCATTCCAGAAGAATGTGAAGACTGCAAACGGATTTGTCAACGTTCCGGGCGAAGTGAAAAACCTGCATGTTTGTTTTGTGATGTCAGTTGTCATCGTTACAGTGATTGCAGATCAGTTTATCAGTGGAATTTGATACGCGAAAAGAAGCTCTCAAGAAAACCAACAGCTGTTTGCGGTGTCTGTAGAGTGGCTTTAACTCCTTCAAATGCAAAGAGAAAGTATTCTGTGCAGTTTGCGGAAAGGGTCAAAGTCCCGACAGGCAGAGACCCACACAAGAGAAAAAGAGGAATGGAGACCCCACTAAGAAAGATGATATTGATGACCAGGATGGGAAGAATAAGATGACCCTGTCCAATGTGGTATAACGCCCAAAAGTACTTCCTCAAACTTTAACAGTATGGGTCCATGGTCCATCAGCGGCCAGAAAAGCAAGAGCAGCTTACAATTCCCTCTCCTCATCTTCCTACATCAAGGAAGAATTAGCACAACAGTTGGGGCTACCAAAGATTGGTGAGGCGAGTAAGTAAGTCATCAGACGTTTGGGGGTGTTCAATCTTCCCTACAAACGCACCTTATCTACCAGAAGCAGATTGCTGGACTAGAAGAATTCACAAGATTCCAGTACAAAATCTGTGGTATCCATAGGATTTCCGGCCCAGTCGACCGACTATCAAGAGGTACTTACTTGGAAGAGTGTACGAGGAAAGGCATTACGCTGACTGACCTCAACAACGTGTGTGACGAGATTCAGGTGTTGAGTGGGGCTGATTTTGGAGAAGACTTTGAGTTGGGCGGTGATTGTGTCAACTTGGAAGCGGGTCTAATTTGCTGTTCGAACCAGAATTGGTTTCGTCCTGTCCGGAAGACTGAATATCCATAGCCCCAACAGAAACTCCTTATGGCTGATGCACATCAACAGCATTGTGTCGAACACGGTTGTGGGATTAAAGATCTAGCGGAGACCAAATCCAGAGAAGAGATCGAGAAATCAGCAATGGACCACATCACCAACAAAGTGATTCAAGATGGGAATGGGCGGTACAGTGTCCATCTGCCAAATATTGAGGGACATCCTCCTTTTCCCGAACACACGGGTGTTGCTCTTAAGAGACTGCATTCAACTACTGACAGTCCTGGTTCCTAGAAGCCTTTGACCAAGTGTTTAAGTCATGGCTTTAATGAAGATTTGATAGAGATGCATTTTCCCGTCGCCGACGGGAAACCTCATTACCTACCACATCGAGCTGTCTTCGAACTCGACTACCCCAATTCGCCCCGTCTTTGATGCTTTCTCCAAAGCTCGGAGTCACCCCTCATTTAACGACCGTCTCAACAAGGGTCCTAATATGCTCGAGTTGATTCCAGCAATTATCCACAGATTTAGGATGAATAAAGTGGGGGTGGTAGCCAACATCAAGAAGGCGTTCCAATAGATGAACGTCACCGAGGGAGACAGATATAAGTTACGTTTCTTGTGGTGGAAAGATGTTCCAGCTTGCAGGGCAGTTGTGGAGTTCCGGCACAAACGAGCTGTGTTTGGAGTGTCGTCCAGTCCTTTTTTGCTTGGTGCAACGTGTAAGCACCATATCGGCCGATTCCCAGAATATCCCAGTACCTGTGAAAAACTAAACACTGGGTTCTATGTTGATAATGCCGAGGTATGCTTTACAACTGAAGAGGCAGCAAAGCAATTCCAGAAGAAGGCGTGTGTGAAATCCCGAAGGCGGGGTAATTTGAGCTCCGAGGGTGGGAGTTAGGACCAACTCCTGAAGATAGAGATGTACTATTAATTGGCCTGCTGTGGAACCTGAATGAAGATTGCCTGAGGTTCAATGTGAGAAATGTGATTGCTTATTATATCAATATTCCACCAACCAAGAGGAACATATACAAGTTGATCAACATGCTCTTCGATCCTCTGGGGTTTTGCTGCTACTTTCATAGTCGTGGGGAAGGTGCTGTTGAAGAATGTCGTTGCGACGGGAAATTCTTCATGGGACGTACAACTCACCGAAGAACAAGCAAGTGAGTTTTTGAGATGGACAAGACAACTGATAGAGCTGCCAGATGTCACTGTACCCCGCTACATCTTCGCAAACAGTGAAGATGCCAAATTTTCGCTTCCTTGTACAGTTATGCATGTAGCGATTGCTTTGCTACATGCGTATTTCTCCGACGGTAAAATGAAGACGCAAAAGTTTTCCAGCTGCAGTCAAAGACCCGAGTGAGTCTGAAGAAGGGAATAACTTTTACAAGGCTGGAACTGCTTGCCTGCGTTATTGGGGCAAGGTTTGTGAGCAATGTGCAGAGGGATACCACTGCGTTGACGCATTACAAACCTGCATATTCTGGATTCTTGTTAATATTCTTTTCCACGTCTTTAATATTTTAAGGGCAGCTGACTTACTTTTGGGCAGCTTAAGATCATCAGTTATCCATAGTATACCACACCTCTGCCATCACTCCTCAGATTTTCATGGTAACTGCAGTAACTACGGCTATTAATGCATTAAATTTTTTATTAAATACAAAACGTGTAAAAATATTTTACAGAATAAGTTACTCAAAAACTATCTACTCAAGGCAAAAATATTTCATAGATTATCGCATACTTGTAGACTTACGCCCATCTCTCTGGACAAAGTGATTCGCGTTTTCCAGTTTACAAATTGAATATCAAGATACTATTTTACAAAAGATGGGAAACGTTATTACTCTCTCAGAGTCAGCAAACGAATGATGAAAAATTGAACTTAACGCTACAGAAAAGTGAGGAGAAGTCCACGGCAAACTCCCAAAGAGTAAAGTTATAAAATAGAGAATTATATTAATTATGGTTATACCGAGCCGAGATAAAAATAACGGAAATTTCCAGATATAAATCCTACAGAAAAATACAGGCTTACTTTTGATGCTACGGCAAATATAGGATTATGAAATTATATTATTTTACAGGCGAGCGCTCATGCTATTAATTAAAATCAACTCAAATCAAAACTCATCAATTTTAGTATACAACTATCTAGTGATACATACAAATAAAGAAGGCCCTAACTACTTTACTTTCATAATTTTTACAAATAGCACAGATTAATTAGCAAAAACTCGGAAAAGTAACACACGCCTCTAGGAAAAGAACGGCTCTAGATGAAACCAAAAAAATGCAAACCCGATATTGCCCAACGTATTCATCCTTGATATTTTTTATCTGAATTTTCTATGAACTGGTTTTTTGTGCTGTCTCAAAACTAAGTTCTTTACTCGTTTTAAAAAACACATCGTGATACAATAGAAGTGTTATATCAAACGAAAATCAACTAATCCCGCCTCCTGGATCGTATTTTGTGTCATCCGATATGCAAATTACTTCTTCCAGTACTGCCCCGCACTGTTTTGCGTGAACAGGAACTACTAGACTTGGCTTAGAATCTTCTCAGAGGTTCTCAGTGGTCTCAATGATTCTCAGTATAAGAGCCAGTGGATTGCATAAAAGTTGCATTCGTCAAATTCATTCACAGTTTTGGGTCCATACATTGGTATTTTTACTATAGATTCAAGTTGTTAATCTAAGATGCCCATGTATATATGTAATTAGTAATAGCCAAGCTGCGTAACAACAGTCAAGAGATTTTGCAGTCGATACCATTCAGACTACATCTTAATTTTTTTTTACAGTTGTCATACCAGATTTCCTGAGCAGTTGATATATCCCAAAAGACTGCATGGGCTAGCTTGAAAGATTTACTCAGCGCTTAGGAGTTGCCCCTCTATTACGTCGCATCGAGTTGTAATGTACCTGTCACACTCAGACGAGCAGACTGGTTTCTTAAGCAATCATTTAATGAAGGCCGAGATTACTTTCCGCTCTTATAAGTTTAAAAAGATGATCCCTTACCACAAATTGTCCAGTTATTACTTAGGCAAACGGCCAAAGTAATTACGGGAAGGACGGTTGCTCAAAAAGCCTCCAATCCATTGCGATGGAAGAGTCATGAACAGTGTTGTCTGTTGACAGTCTACACTGTGTTCCGAAACGATAAGGCCACCCCCAATTTGGTGGTGTTTGAACCCACATCTCATGACTAGTAGGTTCTCCAAAAAAATGTCATCGTGTAGTCCAACTCCTCCAGTTGTAACAAAACTTTCATTGTAATATCCATGCCCCTACTACTCGTCCTGGATTGGTTTTTAAAATGTACGCGGATATCAACTGTTCCAAAACGATAAGGCCACCTAGTGTTATAATGCCGAAACCATATTTTTACCCTGAAATCCGATGTGTGTGCCACAGATTTTGAATCCTCGTATTCTTACAATAAAGCCGTCAGTGTTACTAAATGCGAAATTTGCTGCTAGTTTATATATAATATGGAAACACCAGCAGATTCAGCGTTTTTTATGCCTCATTTAAGGCTACTTTAATTAATTTCTAATCAATACTAAATAAAATTGAGAAAAAAACTAACTAAATTAGTCAATAATGTTCCTCAGACTATTACTGACTAATAACAAACACACATCAACAAAGTCTGATCCTTTAAGTCAACAATTTTCGAAAGTTGTATAACGTTGAAATCATATCAGGGTTTGGTAATGTCTATTTATGAAACAAACTTAAGCTGATGCGGTAACTTTGTGACCTGTAAGACGACAATATGGTGCATATTATCATTAGGTTGTATTTAGCATTGATAAGGGGTACTTTAGTTTTAAAAATTTGCATCATCTCCTTTTTAGTTAATCTAATTTTGAAAGTAAGACAGGGTTTGAAAGTTGGTAATATATTTATTATATTTAGACCTAAAATACATCAGTCCATGCCTAAAAATATTTTCAAATATATGTATCTTAATTTTTAATTGCATGGTGTATACGAAAGTGTTGAAAATATTTGACGTCGGTAATATATTAATTATCAAATTCGATGACACACGGTGGTTCAGGGGTTTTCAAGGTGAAATTATTAGAAACGTGGATACGTCATTACGACGAAAATGGGAAAAATTGAATACAACAGCTGAACAACCAGAAATTAATATTTCAGAAGTTTATATTTTCAACATCGTTACCTAATTCGGAGTTAATATTGAAACTACAGCAAGATTAATAAAAACAGGCAAACTCAATATTTCTTTGGCCGTATTTTGACAATGTAGTGTGACGTAAGTAGAAGATGTCGTGGATCGATTCAAAAGCTAAATAGCAATTATCGTAATATGCACTAATTGAATATGTTTTATACCGCATCTGTGAACCTCAAATCACTACCTCCGTTTTTCGGACTTAGATCAACCAGATGCTAACCAGGTTTCCGGATTTAGCTCGATCCGCTGTTTTCCTAGTTGCTAGACTAAGCTGCCTTTTTGGGTGGACCTGGACCCAACTGGTGTTACAGCCTTCATTAAAGACCTTGCTCAATATCTGGATGCAAGTCATTACATGAGCTGCTGGTTCCTTGCATCTGGACAACGCTTGACTCTCATCTATCTGGATGCCGCATATTGCAGGAATAGCTTCTTTCTCAGATCTCGGACGTTACTAGAGCTGCTGCGCTCCTCAAATCTCGTTGCTGCAGAACTCGCTTCCTCCCTGGATGGCGGTCCCTGCTGCCTTTATGGGTGCCAGTTACGGTTGCAGCCGCTGCCTTTGTCGAAGTGGGAGCCACCGAATTTCTGGACACAATATCTTGTGTTTGAAAATGTCGGGTCCTCAATTGTTCACTGTCGTCCTCGTTAGCGACTCAAAACGTTTTTCTCTGGAAGATGGGGTATTACATATTTCCAATTCTTGCTTAATGACCTGCTCAGATTGATAAATTAGCAATGCTAAATAGTTAAGATCTTCTTATGTATTTGTAAGTCACTGGTTGATCACCCGTAAGCCTAGGTTGGTGAGATAATTTTTGTTATGTAATCAGTAATTACGAAATAATAAATTACTCAAAACATTTAAAACTTGTGTAAATATTTGTAGGTTGCCGGTCAACGGTGTACCAAGTTTGGTGTGCATGAAACACAATTTGTGTTAATTAGTAATTAATTATTATTCAAACAAGTTAAGGCTCGGATGAGTATCTGTAAGTTACTGGTTGTTTGTTAATTAAGTTAGGTGAGTCTAGAATATATTTTTATATTATTACTTAATTAATAATTAATTTTTTTCAAACAATTTAAGGCTCGGGAAAGTTTTTTCAAGTCTTTGGTCACCTGCTTTCCACATTTATAACTTTGGAACAATTTGTGTTAATCAATTATTATTTTTCACTTAATTGAGGACTTGATAAAGTATTTGCTGGCAACCTACTTACCAGTTTGGTAAGTCTAGAATACAATTTTTTAAAAGTAAATTAATAATTATATTGTTTACCGAATTTAAGACTTTAGTAAGTTTTTGTTAGTCGCTGGTCACCTGCTCACCAAGTTTGGTAAGTCCAAAATAAAATTTGTTTTAATAAATATTTAACTAATAGTTAATGATTTAAATAGTTTTTTGCACTAAATTACATGTCAGTGAGTTGTTGATGGTTAGCTTGTTAAAATTATTTCATATGTATACAATTTTAAAATTAAAACAATCATCGCCTAGCTGCCGTCGGTTTGGCCTGGATTGAGGTAAAAAGGACGGGCAAAAAACTTCCCTCGATTCAAGAAATGACGCCCGCTGAAGGAATAGGTGCATGAAATATTTAAACTAGTATTGATCAGTTTGTTATTGCTTAATGGTTTGTGAAAATTTATCACTTTATTTTTTACTTTACCTTCTCTTCCTTGTTTAATTGACAGGGTAGCCTTAAACGCTCCTATTTTAAAACTTCTTCAATGAAACATTCGCAAGTTTTCACCAATTAGATAACTAACCACATCAAAAAATACCAATAAGATAACAAATCCTATCTAAGAATACCAGCTACATTTAAAAGAGTACATTAAACAGTAATTAGTAACAGAAAAAAATTCGTCGATTTTGGGTCGGCGACAACAAAGCAGTTGCCATTAAAAAGTTTTATGGTGGTAACGGAGTTGGAACTGTCATATAACGTGGATAACTCCAGAGAATGGCGGCGTCTTGAAAGATGAAAAAGATCAGTACACAACCTCACACTCTAGAAGACAAGTCATCCCACCTGACACATAATATGGGTGGTTATGAGGGAAAAGGGACCTTAGTTGCAAAAAACGAAACACCGTATTTCATCAAATAGAGATGAGGTTCTTAATTTCTCTATTTGATTTAACATGATGTATTTAGGATCCGCAACTCTATTTCATCAAATACGGTATCTCGTTTTTTGCAACTAAGGTCCCTTTTCCCTCATAACCACCCATATACTGAACAATTAAAAATGTTTTTCTTGATAAGTCGTATTTACTTATTTATCTTTTGAGTTAAAACGTGCGGTAAAGCATCGCCAATCATTGGCAACCAAAACAATGATCAAAGCTTGACTCATGGCAGTGAAGGCAAATCAAAATAAAGAGAAGTAAGCAACACAAAAAGGAACTTGATAAACCTGATAACTTGTATGGAAAACTGAATTTTTGTCTTACGTCATAAAACACTGTTGATGTTGCCATCATTCATTGTAGCAAACTATTTACAACTGTATGCCTTCTAAACGCACAATGCACAATAGCAATAAATAGTAGCAGTAACAGCAATAACAAATTTTAATAGCACCATCCCTTGTAGTTATGCTTTTGTACTACTTTCGTTCTTTTCTTTATTTGCCTTGTAAACTGCTACCATAAAACACTGAACACGAATTCATAAAAATATCATGGACAAGTTGGGGAAAATAGGGGAAATTTTTCTGTTTTCTTTAATAGTAAAGTATTGTTATTGCATACTTTACGACAGTTTGTACTCATGTATTGGGAAAATACATGGGAGTTTTATGTGCTCGACAAGATGCCTAACCCATTTGCTTCTTTGGTTTCAAATAAATATCTCCTTTTTGGTTCCTGCTGGGCAGTTTATTCTTCGTAAATGTTCTGATGTTCGTTGTGCCTCCCTTATTTATGAATATGTTTTGCAGCGGGTGGAGTGAATATGAAATGGATCGAGATCGAGGGATTCCTACAAATTTTACACGGCAATAATGTTCTTTTGGGACATGTGGAAAGAAGTAAAAAGCGATACAGGTAAAGGGTGGAACTCAAGCGGTATGCTAGAGTAATTAAGGAGTGGTGCGGTGTCAAGAAATCTATGGTTAAATGCTTTTCGCTTTACTTCCTAACTTTTCACTTACCATCCCAGTGTCATAATACATCTCTAACTCCCTAAAAAGCATTACCGCATGGAAGTTTTATGTCTTGCGCAGGGATATCTTCTCTGACCAGAATTTATAATTTTTTTTCTATCTTCTCGGAACCGAACGGATACTGAGCAAGAATCAAAGGAATCTTTCTTCTTGTACTCTATTTAGTGAAGTCATTGCGGTACTTCAGAAATTTTTTAGTAGAAAAATGTAAATTTCAAAATCTGTAATTTCAAAATGTTACATCACAAGAAGTAGACAGTAGTCATAAATTCCATTTTCAGTTGTTACATAAATATTTCATAAAAGAACAATGAATCGCAAGAATAACCGGTTGTAGTTCTACCGCGTTTATATCTGCATGGCTCTTGCGGAATTTTTATAGCATTTCACAATTTAACATTTTACTGTCCTCTACACGCATAATTTACTTTTCACAACGACATATTCAGCTACCTTTATGCAAAATGTGTATTCTGGGATAAATATAATGACTTTCCATTTTTATGATGGTCTTGTTTGTATTTAATTTTAATATTTTACGATTGCCTGTGCTTTACAAGATAAAATTAAGAAGACTAATAAAATACCTTGAGATGAAGCAAATAAATTCATGCATAAGAAATTAAATATTGAGAGCAACATAAGGTCTAGATTTTGATCAGTTTACTAAGAAAATGCTTGAGACAGGAAGGAAGAAGTAACAGCACGAAACGGTACCGCCGGCAAAATACTTAACGCAACACATGCTATCAACAGGTTATCCCTAGAAGACTGGAATAAAAATAACATTCATATAAAAAGCAACGAATATATACCCTGCTCCAGATTTAGATTTTTTATAAAGTAGACATTACAGTCAAATTAAGCAACGCACTTTTCCAGAGCTTATAATATTTGTTGATTACTCGGCAAGCTGTTGTATCTTGGGATATTGAGCTTCAACCCTTTTTTTCTAGCACGACAAAAGAAACGCAAAGCACAAAAGGTTTTTAAGACGAAATCACGCATTCTTTTTATTTTTTCCCACTTGAACTCCAGCCGGGGATACGTTACTGTTCACAGTTCTTGATTACTATTGTGATAGCTAAAAAGCGGCAGTGGAGGAGTGTCATAAAACGGGAAAAATCTTCTTCTTTTTACCCTTTTTATTATAGTTTCTCCATGAGTTTTATAATAGTGTATGCTACATATATTTATATCTCTATAATTCAGTTTTTACAACAGATGGACGCAGTGCCCGACCTTTTCCACAAAATATGGTTGTGTGTGCACACATATAATTTTTAAGATCTTTTAACAGAATCTTCCATCAGCTTCATCGCATGAAACACATGCCCGCGGCTTAGTAAAGGGAGGTCTTGTCGGATTTCGATCCTCAAGATTTACAAATAAAAGCAAGAGGCGTGTATTTTAAAGTATGTTGATGAGTACTCCAGATGAACTTAAAAATTCGTTATTTTATGAAAAAGCTAAATTCGTATTCGTATGCGTAAAAATTCTCATATTTATGAGTTTGTAAACAAAAAAACAAGTAATACGTTTTAGAAACATACTGGTAATGTTTACATCTAGGTTCAAATAAACTTAATTGGAGATTATCCGAATTTTAGAAATATGTAGGTGACTACTTATATGTTTAAGCTTTTCATTGAACTA
>JAQFYG010002739.1:0-13938 GCA_034694325.1 Entomobrya corticalis
ACAAGGGTCAACCAAATGCAATAATGTCACAGTTTGCAACACACTAAAAGACTCAAGTGGATTCAAACCTTGTTAGTTGTAATTTACAGAGACTAAAGCTGACTCCATAAGGGCTAAATGCTCTTTCTAAATACGCGTAACGCTTTCGATTACAGATACATTCAACATTTTAAATTCGGGAGTGAATACTGTGGGAAGTTTTAAGACGAAAGTAAATTCCATAAATACATAATATTGGTGGAGAATGTATGTTATATGGAGTTTGGTACTTACAATACCAGAATGATGATTATGAGGAAGGAGCAGGAAAAGAAAATATATACATATATGCATGCATGATGCATGATCGTATTTACTTTTAACTGACATGAAGTCTAGAAAAAATGAATAAAGGAACTTTGAGAACCAGCATAAGAGCACATGAAAAAGAACAACTTTTTTCAAAGGCTTCATAGAGTGTAATAAAAGAAGTTGAGGAAATCTAATTTCATCCTGTTTTGCACTGCTTTATGAAGACACAATGAGCTTGCAGCAACGAGAAAAACTATTTTTTTATGTTGGAAGTTGGAACTCCCCTCATTTATTTGTCAGTTTACTTTTGAAATTGCACATATTGCATGTACAGAAATCAAGACGTTTTATACTCTTATTATTCTTTTTTGATATATGAGTGCGCATTTTCCATCATCATGAGTACTTACGTAAAAGTTTTACTTTGAATTTTAATAAACTTGATGGTACGTTTAAGAACCAGAAGTAACTAAAAGGTTTCTTTAGTACTGAAATATTAAAATTAAGTTTATCAAACGGAGTATACAAGAAAATTCAAAGCCTGGATTGTTCAAATGTCTCCTACAATACCGTTGACGGGTGCTCTTTTTAAATTTTGTATTAGTTTCAGCTTTCATGAAATAGAAATCATTTAATTATGTAATTAGTCGTCATCATGTTAATCGTAATGTAATGAAAAAAGTGCATCTCTTCAGCGTATAGTTTGGATACTTGAAGGGTTGAAAGGAGGACAGCTTCTATCATGATAAGGAAGAAGGGAAAGTTTAAGATGGTCGAAATTCAAGAACATGTCTCTTTACCAATGGCAATGGCCATGAATGAGCTTTCATTGAACAACATGCACTTTGCGCTTCTTTCCCTTCAGCAGTCATTACATTGCATGATGGAATGTCTTTCAACCAATAACTATAAAAAATACATAATGCTGCATAAACATTGTCTGATTTTTGTCCCCGATAAATGTAGTTTGCTGAGTATAAGAAGAGAAAGGCAAAATAAAATATTGATTGCAAAACTCCCCGTATATACCTGTATCAAACGCTACACTAATAAGGCAAGAAAGAAGACATCGTCTGTTTACAACGAAGCCGTAGAAATAAATGATGTGCTGGTAATAATTAACTTACCAGGTTTCAGAGCTGCTTGCAATCTTTGATCATTATGTGCAGTGCAAATTGCCTATTTGCTGTAACAAATACGAGTATATCCATTCAATTTGAAGTTCTAGTAAACATGACAGACATTAACAATAGATGAAAATATGGCATCGTTATTTTACGTTAGTTATCTCAAGTTTAGGTTATAAAATTATGCTGACATTATGTTACATATTTTAAGAGAGTGAATTGCTTATATATTTAATAACTCGTAAGAGAAGCCATGTGGCCAGCATATAGCTCAGGTTACAGTAAAACAAGCAAAATGCGATGCTCCAGCATTGGGTCTATGATCTACTGCCACTGCCAGTATCAATACTGCTACACATATTTTAGTTGATGCAATCTATGCATTTTGTAGCTGAATAATTCTGGACACCGGTATGATGGCCATGGCTTGTATTGATGGTGAGTGTGGGAAAGGGAATAAGGAAAAGATTTGTTCCATATGGTTTCTTTCATGCACCGAACGACCCTTAATTATTGACTTTGGTCTTATAAACTGATCCAGAATCTACCGACGAGATCCTATAAAGGCATTTTGTGTTATATACTGTTAGTAAGCATTCAGAGATCCGATTGCAGTACGAACATTAACGTAAAATAGCATTGCATCACAAACAATATCTTATTATAAAACTTATATTTTCGGAGCATATTAGTTTGGACCAATCATGAAAGTATTTATTGAATTAATGATAATTGACAGATTTAAGCATTGCATGTTTTTGCAGTGTAATGATTAATTGTAGATTATTTTTTGGCAAACGATTCTGTAATGTAGTGCACTAAGCACTGTAATTTGTTGATACTTTTGTAGTAAAGATCAAACAAGTTGTATCGTATATGTCCATGTTGTATGTACTGAAATTCAATCACAATATCATTGAAATTTTCATTCTGCAACCTCCCAAGGGTTGTTTTGGGGCATTGTGAGATTGCTGTTTTAAGATTAAATGTCCGCAAAAGCATGTACATGAATTAAATTTGGTTTGATTCGGTGCTCTACTGGTTTAATAATCGTGTATTTTAAAAATCGAGTTAAATTATTTTTCGAATTAATACGTCATAAACATGTAACTTAAAATGACACTTTTCTTGTTTTTTCAGGTTACCAATACGTAATACCCTGCCGATGCTGACAACATAGTTTCGATTTGTAGACAACTTTTCCCTGTTCATTTGCTACAACTTTATTACTACAACACGCTGTTTTTAATTACAAAATTTAAACTTTATGTGCTACATCCTAAACATTTTGTGATCTAGTTTCGACAAAGGAAAAAGATCAATTATTTAATTAATAAATTTTCGCGTGACTGAAAAAGATTTAAAATCTTACTGAGTTCGTGATTGATTTAGAGTCTGCTAACTGTTGAATTGAGCAAAACTTGTGAATAAGTTTTGCTACGTAAAATATCAGTAAGTATTTGAGAAATATTCTTTCAAAAATAGATTTATATGTATACATTTATGAATATAAATGTAATAGAGAAATAGATATATTTTATTTATACGCAAAAGTATGCTACTTTTTGTGTAACATACGTATATAGTGCACATCGCATTTTATATAGATTTCGCAGTAATTATATATATAACTTTTATACGTCGACTTGAGCACTGAGAGAAATCGATTTTATAGTTGAGAATTTTTATTGGAAAGATTGAGTGAATCTTAATACAATAGAGTCAGCAAAATGGCAACGGCAACAGATGACCCTAATGTTACTCTCACCATCCGTCTTATAATGCAGGGGAAGGTAAGACAAAAAATCTCTTTTTATTTTCTTTTGCATGCTACATAAGGATTGTGCTCTAAAACACACCTTCTTTCTAGCCTGTTTCTTTATGCTTTAATACATTTATTCCCGGCATAAGAAGCTTTCTTACACCTTTTCAACACGTTTATTTGCTTTCTCGCTAGTGGTTGTGTGAAACGCTTATCATCATGTGTAGTGTCAGCTGGAGTAACAAATGGCAGTGATATCTGCGATAGTAAGAAATATGGGGGTATACTTGTCATCATAATTGTTGGTCAAGTTTGTTGAAAGTATCCTTGAAAGTAAAAAGGGAGTTTCCAGATTATGGTGTTATTCATCATCATCATTGTAGCTCTTATCATTAAACAAAGCAACCGAGAAAGTAATTCATGATATTTATTATTCCTTTTGCTTTATAAAACTTGTACCTTTGCTTTTGCATTAAATACTGTACTAACAACTATATAATATATAAAAATTTTAAATTGAAGCTGGTAAGGCTAACCAATAAAATATATTTGGTTAGAGCTGTTTTTTACATTTTGTTTGTAAATTGAATATAAATTGAATGTAAGATACTATCTACATTTGAATTAAAGAAGAAGGCAAAAGAGAAAAGCGTGAATATAAAAGCGATGTGGCGAAGGTAGGTGCTGGCTTTTAAACAAACTTTGTTCACTTTCTCTATACAAGCTTATTTCTCCAAAGCTTTTTCGGATCCGTCAACGAGATTGAATTGTAGTGAATTGAATTCGCTGGGTTGGGAAGGGGAAAATGGAAAGAAAGGAAGGAAAAATGTTTCCTTTGCTATGATGCATCTATACAATGCTCTTATATTCTAGTATATATTGGGTTGGCGATGTGTCTTCATTCTTCTTTTTATGCATTTATCATTCATGTGAGTTTTGTATGTACGTCCTTCTTTTTCTTTGCTTTGCTGCAGTTTGTTGTGATTCTTTTCTATCTTGCTCCCTCAGAAAAAACGAACCAAAAAATGTGACGAAAGAGCGTGCCATGTCACCACTACTGCATTAAGGATTTTCTTTTTTCTCTCATATCTGTTATTGTGCTCTGAAAAACGAGGGAAGACGATGCTCCAAAATTCATTTCTCCATTATATATCAAAATATGATGAGTACGAGGATACGGGTAATACTAGACTATTTTGGTTCCTACACAAAATGTGGTTTACAATACACAACAGACTTTAAGTAGATTGGCAAACGAACCCTGATTTTATGTTCAAGTTTGGTCGAGAAAATGCTATACTAATGCTGACCTGTTAGTAGGAATAGTGGGAAATTGAGTTTATGTATGCATTCCCGTCATCATAATAATAATACAGCGCAATCTTTCCAGAGGCTGTGTGAATGTCAAGCGGATATACTTAAATCGCACGTTTGCTTCCTGTAAAGTTTCACGAAATTTATGCAATGAGCTTTCGGGTGCTTGCTACTTGACTGTGTCTGTCTAGTGCCTATACTGGTTGAAACCTAGGCACGAGTCTCCGTATCTACTTTAGGACATAATATATTTGTTTTAGTAAGCGTAAAGGAGGTGCGCATGTTTTGCTTCTATATCATAGTACCTAACTTCCTTATGAAGTGAATATATTATTAATATTTGGGTAGTTTGGTATGCTACTATCCTCGGTGAGTTTTAATACCAACAAAATAGAAGTTGTGATTTTAGTAGATGGGCTGTGGAAAAGTATATGGATTATATGAAGAAGCATATTTTTATTATAGAGAAACTGACTGTTACTTTGCTACACAATTTTGATGTTACACTTTGCAACGACCACTTTTATAGACTCATTTAGAAGCCATTTATCTCATGGGGTGTCATGTCCGCACCGCCGCCAAACATTGCACCAAAGAATGATGATAAGTAACAGCATTCATTGTACCACGATGATGATGGGAAAGTGAAATGAATGAGCAGTGTGGAAGAAGGTGTGTCTGTCTGTGTATTATTGTGCTTTTCCAAAGTTTTACTTGATATAGTAGAAAAGGTACTGAAGACTGTGTGTTGCCACTATCATTGGTGTGTGGTATGGCCTATTCTATTCAAGGCATCCTCGCATGAAATGAGATTGAGTGAAAGCGGAACTGTTGTGATCGCAGTGGACAATATATCATTTCACGTGTTCAACGATATGCCGCTGTAGTTGCTTGCTTTTTCTAATCATGATGGTTTAGTTTTTCTTCCACGTTGAATGCTTTCTCTGGCCATTGGAATCTTTCTGCACAACTTAAATGAAAACTACTTGTAGAGAGATTGTGTTTATATGTATGTTTATACAAGTTAATGGCGTTAAAAAAGTAAATATCATGCGAGCATCAGCATACGAAAAGCAAAGGAATAAAGAAATATGCAGCAATAATAATACTGATAGAAAAAGAAATATCACTTCCAGCAGCTCGTGCTACTAATGTGTAAATTTATACCTATATAGAAACATACATTAAGCATGTGATGCAATAAGAGAAAATTCGAATGGCTGGAGCCTTTTGTATGAAGTTTGGACTACAAGTTGTTTGCCGCTTTCGTTGGGATGGAGTAAGTGGAAAGAAAAGTAGAAAGTACTGTTGGCTGTCTTCTTCCGGACAGCCACAATTATAGGTTCATTTTTCTAGGGAGGCAGGCAGACACACTATTTTGTATATAATACGTGTGCATTTGTTATTATGTAGTAGATCGTAACAAAAGAAGAGTGGAGCTAGAAATACGGAGTCTGTATATTTATATTCCTATTATGCAATATTTGCAGTTATATACGACTCTGGCTCTCTGTAAAGAAGAGAAAGAGAGCCACTAAAGCTGGAAGGTGAAATGCGTGATGCTGATCCATGGATTTGAAGTGGCTCTGGGAATTGTAGTAAGCCATAAGAGAGGGAAGAAAAGGAGAAGTTGGAGGAGGGGAGGATATACATATTTTATACAGACACAATTTACAATCCCATTTCAGTCATATTTTCTCATTTCTGGGGTTGATGTCTTGTCTGAATGTATTTGGATGGTTATGGGCTACAGTTCCAGCAGAACATATAGCAGAGAGAAAAAACCAAACGCGAACGAATGCTCTTGTGACTAGGCTAGCTGTTTTTACATTCTCGGTGCTCTGAAACGAAAACGATATATTAGTTGGTTTGTCTGCGTAGATGTATGAACGCTTGCATCTGCTCTGCCTCTACTCTTTTTTAGGTTTTCGTAGTGTCCATGCTTTCTTTTGACGTGGCCTTCTTTCTTCTTTCTCAACGTCTTATAAGCTGGCGTTTTAGCTCGCTTCTTTTTAGTTTCTGTATACATGTTTCTTTTTCTTTATTCTCTTTTTCTCTTTCTATCATGCAATCACCAAACTCTGCACATATTCTCAAATTTGAATGTGAAAATGGGAAAGCAGATATCAGTTAAAGTGTGTGGAGGGGTTTGGTCGACTTGCATAAGGCACGTTCATAGTCATGAGTGACGAGCGAAAGAGTGAAGAAAGAAAAGGAAATTAAATAAAATAGCGAAAAGAAAAGGGATATGGAGAAAAGAAGCAGCCAGTGATTTTTATAGTAAATGGCAATAGCTCTTGGGAGTATAACCGTAAACAGGCTTTATGAGCATAATATATTTTTAATGCATTGTGATACATTTAAAAATGAGATTTATAAAACTGTCATCATGCCTGCATGTATGCCGTGTTTGTGGTTGATAGATAGAAATTTCATATATTTGCATTTTGCACACTGAGTGAATACGATTACTGTATCTTGTGATGCTCTTAGTGCTTACGCACCTCAGATTTTTACGATATTAGAAATAAATGCATTGGTAATATAAATTACGAATGCATTTTTTACTGAATTTGTAATACAGCGATCATGTTTTCTGTTTTCTCGGTTTAATAACAATGTGGACACTACTATAAGGTTACCATATTCAATTCTAATAGCCTTTTGTTTGAAAACATATTATGGGGAGATTATGCAAAATATGCATAAATGTTTTAGGTCAATATAGCTTTTTGGAATTATTGATTTTGGACAGTTTATGATTTAATATTCTATAATTGAACAATTCAAACAGTGCGTTTGAGTTTTTGAGTTTGAATTCAGTTTTATTGATAGCATGCTGATTCCCTGAAATGTGGATTTTAAAGAGAGATCGTTGACTGAAACATTGCTACTTTCGCTTGTTGAGAAATCTCCATTTGTCATACTTCCCATAACTTTCAGATTTTTCATCCAATTTTAGGATTCACTTTCAGTAAAGCTAGACTGACTATGGTGCCGAATTACTTTGGTTTTATTTCAATTTTGGAATATTCAACTTTAGTACTACATCTAAAATATGCAAAAAATGTGACGCCAATTGCTGTGTGTGCACTATGTGTCTCGTTGTATCAAAACATGATACTGATTCGTAATATTTAACAAAAAATACGTGTGCATTCGTTCAAGTTTCTTGTTTGCTAAAATTGCCGTGCATATTATTACACTTTCTCCTGTTTCCATCTGCAGAATTAGAGCCAGGTTATATTTATTGAATCGGTAGCGCGGTGAAGCATACATATTATGAGAAAAAATCATGCTGATGCTGATATCCACTTTCCTCGAATATGTGGTTTCCCATGTGTGTACCTTAAAAGTGTAGCCCTTTGCATTGTTTTCATAAGAACTTTTACTTTCTCTCCTTTCATATAGTTTGCTCATAGCTGAGGCAGTATCTTTGCTTGGACAACCCTCAGTGAATTCTAAGTTCTACTTGAGTGAACACACAATAATAAAATTGGCAGGCAGTTGTGTACCAGGTTTCTCGACTCATGCCCCAAGTTATTCATGATATGGCTCCAGTGTGGCTAAAGGATTGGAAAAATAACCTTAGGTAGGTAGGCCGCTGATCTGAAGAGCATGTTTAGTGAGTAGCAGGAAAAGCACGAGTTGAGGCAATGGTGTTGGTGAAATATATGAGTACTACATATTGCACCAAGCATTAGACAGTTACTTCTACAACTAACTTGGTCTTAAAAGTGAAAGCCAATTTTCACTGCCTTGACTCACTCATGCTTGCATCTTCTATTCTTCGGGTGTTATATACATGTACAAAATATTCTCAACACTTTTTATTTTTAGAATACGCAGTAAGTGGAGAAAACGGTGAAAAGTAGATGATGAAGCCACGGCAGAGTGCACGCTTTGCCTCGTTTGTCGATATAATATTTTTGTAGAGTGGGATTCCCTTTTCCCCGATAATAGAAAACTGTTGGTGTATGTAGTAACGTTACAGGTATCGTAAAAGCATATATGTCCTCCTCCAAGCTTTAGTACAATATTACAAAAAGGAATCTGTTGGTCGGTAAAAACTATACCTACCTACATATATAGGTATCTATAGAACATAGGAATGTAATGATGTACAAGTTGGATGTATCCAGTGAACACTTGAGTAGTTCGATTTTGAGATATGCAGTTCATACTTCTCTTTCCTATCTTTCTCTCTCTTTCTTGTATCTCTACTCGACTAAGGAAAATTTTCGGATTGAGAATAAATACACATTTTGTGCATGTACACTAGCACTGGCATTATTGATACCGCTGTTCAGTTGCTTTTTTAAGGAAATTTAATATTAGTGGAAAAGAAAACGAGCGTCGTATGTATTCAAGTTGAACAGATGAAATTGAAACATTTTGTTCATAAGAGTAGGGAAAGAAAGGATGAAAAGAGAGAAAATAAGCACACAGCAGCAGATATTGAAAGAGAAAGTTGAATATTTATTACTTAAGCTTGCATGAAAAGAAAAAATTGGACAAGGAAGCACATATCCATGTAGGCATGTTTGGCGGCATTAGAATCTAGACAGTAATATTAAGGAGAGGCAGCAGCATATCTACTTTGTTTTCTGTGTGATGTTGTTGACGTTGCGTTGTGGCGGTAGTATGGTTGATAGGTATAATATGAATGGTACTTCAACTTTTTTGTGCTACAAACAATATCCAGAAACTTTTCTTTATGACACAAAGTCTAAAGTGAGTGACAGGGGTTTTCCACTTTCCTATCTCCTGTTCTCTTATTAGTACAGGTTTGCCTGAAGCCGGTGGTGGTACAATATTTCTTGTTTCACTGAGCATGCTTCAAGGATAGATTCATCCAAAGACGAAAAGTTTACAATTTCCCCTTTTCATCATCATACATCGTATGCTTTCATTGTTGTTTTATGATGATGGCGTATATGAATTTTATACAATGGTATGGTACAATGGGATTCCATGTATTGTATATACATCAATATGAGTGCATCGTATATGCCTATATGTTAGTTACAACAGTGCATCATCATCTTCATGAAGTTGGGGGTTCAGCAGAGGATGGTTTAAATACGTAGACATACATGCATGAAGTATTATATTGTATTCCGTATTTGATTTTTTATAATCAATGAGCGTTGAGAACTCGGGGAGATAAAATACTGGAAATGAAGGAGAGGATCGCAAATTGTAAATAGTGTAAAAGTACAACTCTGTACATCAATAATTGTTTATGTAACATGAAAATTGATTTGGGCGCCTTTGTGTTCAACGAAAGTTTGCAACATTTTATAAACCTGACTTTATCAGTCAAAATCTGCATTTCCCTATTTGCACACGAAAATAACAAGAAAGTTTGTCAGTTTAGTCATATTGGTGCTTTAAGAGACATTTTTCTTTTCATCATTTATGACCCGTGCTCTTTAGAGGAGTTTTATACTTTTCCAGAGAAGACTTTTATGTCTAGCATCTTGTATGTATAGTTTATTTATTACAATCTTGCAGAAAGAAGGTTACAAGATTTTTGTATGTTTCTATTATTAAAAAGAAAACTTACAAGAAACTCTTCCTCCTCGGTCAGAAAATCGTTTACATGCCACATTATTTTATTTACTTTTCTTTTCCCTGAACTCTCTATGAGTGTTACGAAATAGCAAAACAAGTATCTTTGTAGCAAATATGTTTCTCTAATACATTGAAGAATTTACAAAATGTAAGTAGAATTTGTTGCGTGCTTTCACTCATTGGTATGGTGTGTCTACACAGTAAACTTGTTCCCCTCATGGTTCTTTTCATCGGTAATGGAGATACTGAAAATTGAAAATGGGCAACAACATAACGTATTTTCATTTTATTACACCTCCATGCATTTTCTTTGATATATAAGAAATATGTTATTATCTATAAAATGAGCACTATGAAGACTGTTTGTTTGTATAGTTGAAAGGAAAAAAGTTGTTGAGTGAAGTGCGAGTATATAATGGAGTGAGTGAGTTAGAACTTGTACGGGACTTGAAGTGGCGATGAAAGAAAAAATGGAAGGGGTGGTAGCTAAAGTATAAGTATGCAATAGCAGCAAAGCAAAGTCGTATCTTCTAGAGCAGTCGTGGTGGAATTGATAGTGAAGTGAAAGACATAAGACACATGTTTCTGATACAAATATAAGTTATATGAGAGTATGCATAGGCTGATGAGACGAGAAGATGGTATTATGAGTAGTCCGTAGGGAGTTATGTAAGTTGGTATGTTACACTCCTGTGGTCCTCCTTTCTCTCCCTCTCTGTTTCTTTATTTCACTTTTTCTTTCCCTAATTCTTACTTGCAATGCCTCGCGACTTTAGATGGTAGTTTAGAAGGCTTGTATATTTTTTGTTATTGAGTAAGTGAATTGTAAAAATGGCTTGCTTAAAAAGGCATCCCAAGACGTGTCAGAGAGCAGCAGGTTCCTAATTTCTATTTCAGAAACGGAAATTGTTCATTGCTATTGTTTACTGTTTTTTTCCCTTTGGAGTGGTTCTATGTGTATGCTTTGGAAGGATGAAAACTATGGCGTACTAATACGTATAATCTACAACCAGTCCCATCAGAATCATTGTATTACGATTATATTACCAATAGTTTATCTGTATATAAAAAGAAATATAAGCTGAAAAGAGATGGATGGAAACGGATTAAAGAGAAACTTCAGTTTGCACTTGGTCCTGGAGTCGAAACCCGAAAAAGGGAAACTCGCTACTACTGGCTTTGTTTAGCAAGTAACTATTGTTGACAAGTTGTGCGTGTATGTGTGTATGTGTTTTAGGTAAAATAGCTTGTGCGAGACAAAGAGTTTGCACAAAATGATAACTATGAGACCAGAAAGTTGAAAGTTGGAGAAGTGGTTGTGTATTATTATGATTATATTTTCCATTCAAGTTGAGCACACGAGTATAGTAGTCAAAGACGCATGTATGTATTTCATGCACTTTATCGATCAGAGTTTGATCATTTATGATTCATTCGGAAAATGGAAGTTACGCGATTTCATTTTAAGCTTTACGACAACCATAGTTAGAGCCATGTTGCTTCCGTTCCTTTCATTCAACTACGTCCTACCACTACCAATACTATACTATACCAGTTCTCAATTTTCGCTATTTGATTCGCTTCTTGAGCACAGCAGAGTTGGGATGGGAATGACGAGGACGAAGGCAAAGAGCGTGTTTATAAAGTGCCAAGCAAAGCCTTATTATAAAACATTGCCATACAATTTGCTTGATTGTTTCCAGTCAGTTGAAGGATGGAGGAGGCAGTACTATCTGCATTTTTAAAGAGAAAATTTCTGCCGGCTTAGCATGCTGGACTGTGCTTTGCTGACATGACATGGGTAGAAAAACAAAACACAACAAGTATAAAATATGTACCTACCTTAAGTTGGGTAGAAAGTATACTTAGTACACATTTTACTTTCAAGCCATAAGAGTTTAAATTGTGATGTGCTATATGGGAACAACTTCGCTTTAATAAGATGGCTGATGGCTACGCCTAGCAGTGAAGTAGTAATGTTTTAAAGTCACTACATGTCCGTTGTTTTTCCTGGTTAAAGTCTGTTACGGTTTCTGTTGCGTACATTACTGTTTTACATGCTCAAATACCTAGTTCTAGCTAACTATAGACTTGCCATAGACCTACTTGTCAATATAGATGATAGTATGTAGAAATAAGAGCGAATTGAAAAGGAAGTGTTTTTTGGTTGTAGAAGGCTCACTTTCTTTAGACTAAGAGTGAATACTAAAATACTACCATTTATCTATACGTTTTACCAATAATAATTGAAAATTCGTCCTTTCCCGTTCAACTTAATTATCGTCTATCAAACAAATTCCTTTGCTTAGTAGCACAGTGAGCTTCGTATACAAGCGAATACAAGCAGATACCTCTTTTTGTATTCATTTAATTGGACAGAAGGAAGTAATAGTTAGGTTCTAGTGTTTATGATACGATACGTTACGATTCCGTTATGATGCCGTTAAGAATTTGAAATTTGAAAAATATGTAATAGCATAAAAAATTTAAATACTACTTCACCGTTCCAACCGTAACGCCAGTTTAAAACTTATTTTTCCCATTTAATCCTCTTACTTGCATGAAACTAAATAAAAACATTGAAAAATTGAAAGCTAATATAAAAAGATCGACAAGAAATTATGTGGTGGATGTCACAACCTGATTAGTGTTGAAGGCAGCGTGTACTGAATTTTTATATTTTACATCAGCTCGTGTTTCTAGTGCTCCATAGTTGATAGTGCTCGAACAGCAGCCAGACCGACATTCCACATGTTTACGTCTTTCTGTCTTATTCCCGAAACTTCGATCCTGTTTTCTTCGTTGAGGTATAATGCTTGCTCTTCTTTTCTCCTGTGTGGTAGAAATGAAAGGAAGAGGAGATTAGTAAAGTTGGTTGAGTCAATACAGGTTTTGGCGATGCTTGTTAGCTTGTTGTGTGTAGTACGCAGTTTTGTGCTGAGAACGAACTGGAATTATGAGCTTGGAATGTCATGCTTTATTGTTATTTTCAGTAAAGAAAGATGTTATGCACTCATGTTGCCGTCGTATGGGCATTTGTGGTGGCTGATTCTCACATACTAGTTTTTGTAGAGTAGTTGTGGTTGTATGTGAATATGTCGTAACTCGCACTACTAAACTCTTATATAGGTCTATTATTACGTTTTTAAGCTGTAACAAATTCCGCTGTTCACAGATTTTACTACTTTTTAATAGTAGAGACACCATAAAGTTAAAGTTAGTCTTGTTTCCTAAAGCAAAAGGACATTGGCTTTTTAAAGGCAGACTTTCAGCCGTGGCTGTTACTACAAGCGTTCTTACAAGTTGTGTTTCATGCGTACCAATTCCAAAGACAGACCGGCTTAATGTGGAAAAGTCATGTGTTTTGCGAAAATATTGTATCCGTTCGTTCTAGTTTCAACAAAAAAGAAATGACAGTACAAGGGAGAAACGTTAGGCGGATAGAAAAAAGATTGAATGACACTCGACTGTCGTCGTGAAAAAATGTGTCTTTCTTCCAGTGAAGTAACAGTTTTATATTCTTTCAATGTATGTTAGGGCATTTCAACGGAGAAAAAGATAAAAAATGAAAGCAAGAATATGTTACATGACGTAGTATACGAATGTACTATAGCATGAAAGCATTTTGTGCTGTAATATCAAAGACAAGAGAGAATACACTATACACTATACGAGGAGTTTTTTTTATATTTTCAGAGTGATTGTTTTGTAATTTTCTCAGGCGGATTGATAGTTATTGATTCCAAAGTTTCATTTTTGATTACACTAACCATTGTGCTATATTGTGACAAAAAACAGCGTTTGGTGCTGATGGCCATCTTATGCAATGCCACAAGAAAAAAAATTCATATTTTTGACCAGACAGTT
>JAQFYG010002740.1:0-13935 GCA_034694325.1 Entomobrya corticalis
TGATGAAGGGAAATTCAATGAAAATAGTTTCCTGATCATATGACCTCATTTGACCCCCATTTATGATTGATTTCTTTTTTACATAGGTTCATATGTTTACATATTTATTTTACTTTGCAAGTGTAGGCCACATCTGTATTATGGTCATCAACTGGTCTCTTTGGGATTTGAACATTGTTAGCAGGGAAAAGTTGAGTTTTTTTTGATAACCTGTGTGCATTGTTAGAAGAAGTTAGAAGTGAGAAGATTGTTAAATAGTATTAAAATATCGAAACCAAGTATCACTTAAAAAGGTAATTTAAGTAATCGTTTTATATCTTACATGCCTCTTTTCATAGAAATGTACATTACTTTAAAAAAAAAAATTTGTATTACGCCAGAATAAGCGTTGAGACTTTACTCTGCATAGTTAGAATACAGTAAGTAACTGTACTAATTTGGTTGACATTATAGAATGTTGTTGTCTCTTCATAACTCAATTTTGCATACATATCGTCCTTTCTGTAACAAAGTGCTTCATTGTTAAATAGATAAATGCACATTAAATTGTTGTCGCCAAAACTAGTATTAAAGCAATTTATATGTAACTTAAATCATAAGATCCGTTTTCAAGTCTGCTCTTTGCTAATTTGTCGGACGGAATCATTTTATGTGACCATATTCCTGATGGCGTGTGTGTACACAAATTCTGATTCTTTGAGTGAATAGGTTCGGTTTTGTTTTGTGTATCTCAATCGTCTTACGCACATGAATAACAACCTTCAAAGTTCGTTAAGACCGATTAAAAATGATTAAAGTAGATTAAAATGAACTTTACTGGTTCTAAACTACATACCATGCAGCAAACAAGCATTTCGTTTTTCTAAATACATGTTGCTCTTTTATACGGAGTCACACCACCACACTTGACCACACACTTCTTTCATTTGTGTGCTAGAATTCATTCATGTAAAAATACAACATGAAATAGCCCATAAAAGCGTAACCGAAGAGAGTTTTCTTTTTCATTAAGTTTCCTTTACAATTTCATTAATATACGGTTAAAAAACTTAAAGGGTTCCTGCATGTTTAATTGTTAAAAGTATTTGCTCTTTTGATTTGAGTACGGAAATTTAATAGTTATTCTCATCTTACCCCAATTTGAAGGATCTTTCGTATCTCATTTCCACCATGGCGTCCATTTCTTTGGCTATGAGCAGAATTCCTGCACGCATCGCACCTGCAGCTATTTCAGGTATTTGAGGATTTGTTCGCAGTAGACTGTTGTAATACATATTATATAGAAAAACATTTCAATATTGCTAACCTATTTAAATCGTAATCTTTTACTTTCAACCATGGCTGATCGTTTTTGCTTTCACCGCACATGCAGCAATACGACAATATGGCTCTAGCGGTTCTATAGTTAGCGGAGAGCCTTCTGCACCTAGTGTTAAAACGTCTTCGATTCCGGGACCAGTATCAAAACAACTTATGAAAGAACTTGGAGAACTGCAAGTACGTCCCTTTCGTTAAACCATATATTTAATTTGCTTTTTGGAATTTTTTGCTACGAACGCATGCCTTTTTTGTAAATAGCAAGGCGGATCAGTGCAAATTTTTGCAGACTATGATAAATCAATCGGAAACTACCTGGTTGACGTTGATGGCAATGTCTTTTTGGATGTCTATACACAAATCTCATCTATTCCACTCGGGTACAATCATCCTGACCTTTTAAATTTATTCAATGACATACATCATGTGGTGAGTTATTATAATTATATATTAGATTCGGATAGTATCTATCAGAACATTTTGTATAAATAACATACTATTTTGATTCCTTTAGAAAACTTTGATTAATCGACCTGCATTGGGTGTTTTCCCTGGTAAAAATTGGGTTGCCGAACTAAAGTCGTCTTTGCTGGAGGTTAGCAATTTTCAAGACTAGAAAAATATCATAGACAAAAAACCGTTAATGTAAATGGTTTTCTCGTCTATGGAAAATACTATTTATTATGAACTATACTTTTTATGTTTTCCTCTATTTTTCATAGTATGCACCAAAAGGGTTGAGGCATATTACTACTATGGCATGCGGTTCATGTTCCAATGAAAATGCATTCAAAGCAATTTTCTTCTGGTATCGCAAAAGAGAACGTGGAGGAAAGGACTTTTCACCGTCTGAAATCGAGTCCTGCATGATGAATAAATCCCCCGGATCGCCACCTCTTTCAATTCTGGCTTTTGATGGTAAAAAAGTCTAAGCTGCTTGTCACCTCCTTAAATGATTATTACTTTCACATGAAACGTTTAGGAGATTAAACAAAAATTTGACTGCAAATTATGAATTTGTTTTCTTGTTACAAGGGGCTTTCCATGGAAGAACACTTGCATCCTTGACATGTACTCATTCCAAGCCTATACACAAGATTGATGTGCCAGCTTTTGATTGGCCGGTGGCACAATTCCCACGTTATAAGTATCCATTGGAAGATAACGTGCGTGAAAATCAGGCGGAAGATAAACGATGTCTAGCAGACGTAGAAGAGAAAATTGAACAATGGTCTAAGAAGGGGATACCTGTTGCAGGCATCATAGCTGAACCAATACAGGCGGAGGGAGGTGACCACCACGGCTCACCGGAGTTTTTCCAAGGTCTTCAGAAACTAGCTAAGAGCAAAGGAGTAGCACTTCTTATAGACGAAGTGCAAACTGGTGGTGGGCCATGTGGAACATTGTGGTGCCATGAACAATTCAACTTGCCGACACCACCGGATATCGTTACCTTCAGCAAGAAAATGCAAACTGGTGGATTTTATCATCTTCCAGAATTCAAGTATGAGCATCGTTTGTTTTATCCTATATAATCACCATTACTTTACAAAGAGAACTACATTGGTCGTTCATGTACAAGAGCTGGATTTCTTTTATTTTCAGACCTGATCAAGGATACAGAATTTTTAACACTTGGATGGGAGAACCCAGCAAAGTCCAAGTTCTTAAAAAAGTCTTGGATGTTATTAAAAGAGATAACTTGTTGGATAACGTGCAAAAAACAGGAAGCTTGTTATTAAAGGAGCTACACAATTTTCAGGTTAGACTATTTATATTGAAAGCATCTTCATCCGTCACGCATGTTTAGATTTGAAGTAATGTTTAAAAGGAATTATCATTTTTTAGAATAAATTTCCAAATCATCTAAATTCGGCCCGGGGAAAAGGTACCTTTTGTGCTATTGATTGCGCTTCGACGGAATTACGCGACAAAATCATCAACGAATTAAGGAATCAAGGTGAGGCATCCACTCCACGTACAGTAGCAACATAAATCAAATAGCCCGCACGTGTAGACAAAGATTTAATGATTTAATTTTCTGTTGAATAGGTGTTCAGGCCGGAGGTTGTGGAGATAAGGCCATTCGGTTCCGACCCACATTGGTCTTCCAACCTCATCACGCTAATATTTTCTTTGACAAATTCGAATCTGTTTTAAAGAAGTTCTAAATGATGATATGCAAAGATATTAAACAAAAGAAAAGTGTCCCAGCTAAAGGTAGTTTTGGGGTCTAAAGGACTAAGTTGCAGTAAATTAAATCTGCCAATGAATTCAACCAAGTCTTCCAGTAACCTGTGTTTTAATTAATATATATTCCATTCCATTTCTAACCGTAACTAACTAGCTGACTCATTTAAAGCATTCCAGAAAATATTTACGGGCACCTGCAACGTTTTAGAGCTTAAGAGTAATCAATCTTTTAACTGACAACTGATGTTGCTTTTATCTATATAAAATTTTACGGAAAAAATATTTACTATTTACTCTCATTTACCGTAAGCAACTATACAATTGGTCAAAACTAATAATGACTTTACCATGTTGTTGTGAAATAGGAGAATAAAAGTAATGCAATCAATGAATAATTGTAGCGTTATAGTTGACGCCTGTACATAACTGAAACTTACAAAGATATACGAATAATAAATTTAAACATATATTTTACGTGTGGTCTTGCAATAATAGTCTCATTTCTTCATGTAATATGACTTTAATGAATTGTATTGTAAAGATGGTAGATATCATTTCAAAATTAAATGCATTAAAACGAGTGAGAGAATATTTTTATTTGACAAACTCACGACTCATAACCTATACACAAATTATTATGCATTTCGCTTTAAAATTTTTTCGCTACTACATACGATTGGTACCAGTACGAAATGAACTTTCTCAGATATCGTTCGAGAAGTTTGATACCAGCTATATTTAGAGTGTCACCCATCACGATTAGTTAACATACCTACTCACTCAGACAGACATACTTCAGTGTTTCCTCCAACAAACTTTAATCTTTAGTACAGTTTTGCGGTAGTAGTTACAAGATATATAATGTGTTCAATCAGAATAATACGAACTTTATATTTTATGAGTAAATAGTAAATAACAAATAATGATACAGTAGTTATTTCCTCTTCAAACACGTAACAGGACAATGAATCACATAATTTGATAATAAATTGCAGATTTAATATTTTACATATTTGACTCTTATAACTTATTGATTGCTTATTTGATTATGATTCAACCGTTAACAATATATTAAGTCTAGTAATCATAATGTAACATTTTTATTATCTAGCTTTCGAATCAATTCCCTTTGACATGCACTCATTAAAACCATCTTTTTATTACTTATTAATAAGATGAAAAGATATGCATTAAATGCATACATACTTAAGTAAAAACAAATACAATATTACAAAGTTACAATTAACTAGAAATAGAAACGTACACTGTACACAAAGTCTATTTACAAAATAATATAGCTCATTTTGCATGTAGTATCTCAATGATCGGTTAATGTCAGGAAACCATGCAATGTAATTAGTTTAACATACCTACATAATTTAATTAAATATCTTCTGTTAAAATAAATTAGGTTATTATAGGAAATTTCGACACTATTTTTTACGCTAGAAGGTAGAGCCATTTTAACCACTACAAATTTTACTACGGCTAATCGAGTCCACCAAATGCATCTTTTCAAAACTTCTATTTATACACAACGACTAGATTTCTGCGCAAAATAACGACAAGGTTTGTTAAGAATTTTTACATAGCAAACTTTATACAGCAAATTAATTGAAACACTATTTTGTCAAAATAACACAGAGACTTGAATTTTTATAACTAGCCGATTATCTTAGAGCTTGTCCCTCAGTGTAAATCATTTATATTTCCTATTAAACTATTACAAATACATTAATTAATATAACTATTTTAAGACGATACGTTTAAATCTCCATTACTATTTCCTACAGTATAAAATAAATATTAAAATTTACGTTGAACACCAGTCATGCAATATTACATAATAATGATACATAGTTTAATTATTTTTGTATTATCATATTTATTACTCAAATGTATGGCATCTTATAGTGTAGGATCCTCTACCAATGCAATTGGTTGGTAGAAGTGAGCAATCCCACAACAAAAGAGGAACCGAAGATATTATAACAGTAACAAGTAAATCTGCTAACAATCATAATTCTGTATTGTGGAGATTCATAAATAAGAAGGTACCTTCCTCATTTTGTATTAAATAACGGTGATAATAAAACGTAGTGGATTAATCAACATCCCGACAATTCAATAATATATACGTGCATCACATTTTAACTCATTCCAAAATGCAAATTCAAGTCAATTAAAAAACAGGAGAAACCATTTACTTGATTCATTAATAGTCACTAGAGTTGAATAGGATAATTCGAGCATTTAATTAAAATAAAATATACACAAAAAGAAATGAAAATTGCCTATTCATAATTTTTAAATGCCATTCAAAATTGTTTGAATCAACTAATAATTATATAGTCACATTAAAGAAGACTCAGCGGTTTATGACGTATTACTCAGTCGGTTATTCGTGATCCATTGTTGTAAATTTTATATGTAAACTAAATTTACAATAGGTTTGTAAAAAAATTACTTTCACCATAAAATTAAAAACGAGTTGTAAGTGCTAATTATTTATTACCTATATGTTTAGACATATACGGCTTTTTATTGTGACTTCTTTTTTTGGCTATTTAAAACACAATTCATGATCAAAAGACATTGTTATATATGCAAGTACAGCAATAGTTTCAGTTTCCTCTTCGTCGCTTTTATAACAAAACTTTGCTAACTACGTGACGATGTGACCCTTATTAACTTTCTTCTTCACGACAAGTACCACCTTTTGATAAAAGAATAGTAACTACAATTTTGATTCTACGATTATTCCTGTATTTGCTCATCGTTAATTAATAACGGTAGTAATAAGCAATACCAATGTATGGAAATATGTTATTGACTTCCTACATTTGTCAGTACGTTTAATTATTGATACCACACACTTCATCTTATTTATTTTATGTATTGTGATTTAAACCTTAAATTTACATATCAAGACATTGCTAGCACTCAACGTTAAAATCTTTAAACATCACTTGTGGTATTTGATAATCACGAAAATGTTTGATACTTTGAAATGATCTAAGATACGGTTTTCAAACAAGATAGTTTTTGAGGAGTTTTTAAACATGAAAATGCTTCCAAATCGAAAAATCTACAAGCAACGCATATAAGTTCTACATCTGTTGACGACTACATTTTTACTTCTCTAAAGAAATTCTTAAAACCTTTGTGTATTTTTCAAAGGCATTTAGATTATTGCAATAACAACTTCTTGTTATAAACATCAATAAGTAACACCATGATAAATTGATCGAATTTTATTGTTAGTATTTGGTTGACAATTATTAAAATTACTTTTTAGGCTTATTTCAAGACAAAGACAATATTAATCTACAGATTTACTACGTGTGTTGTCAGTGTAAGTGTACCAATTACCACTAATATAAATCTCAATTATAACCGCTTTTAAAGAATTCGTCGTTTTACAATATATGTTTGTTAGTGAATTCATATTTTTTATAACGCACATGAGTGTTACTGGCTGATAAGCCATGTATTTATATCCAGAAATCTTTGCAGAGAAAATTTGTCTCTCTGAATGTAGGAGCAGGCCTATAATTGAATTTAAACATTTTGAATATTTTGAAGCATTACATTTTTGGTGCCAGCAACCGTTTTTAGCTATCTAACTTTAACAATACTCGATAGAACATTTTAAAAACATCAAGATAAAATTTAGCAAGACTCTAAAGACACAGATAGTATGTAATTTTATGCAAATTTGGCTATTGTCATAATAGAGATTTGCAACTCTCAGCTTTTCAACACTCCATAAATTCAATTAAAAAAGATTTTGATGTTCATCTTTCTAATTTAGTGAATTACAAGTTTGCTTAAAAATCTGGCTTTTCTTATAATTATTCAATTATTTCTGACCTGGTCTTTACCCACTACACATTGAATTATTGGAAGCCAGTTTTAACTGATTGATTAGCAGGAATTACTGAGGCAATGGAACAAGTATTTGAACGTATGAAACCGGAAAGAAACCAGTTTTGCCGTTAACCGTCCCTTCATACCAATTTTCGTCAATGCGATTCACCAGTGCAATAGTTTCACCTTCCTGGAAAGACAAGAATTCACGTTTGTTATGGTTAGCATGCTTTCAAGAAATAAAGCACAGTGCGCGTAAAATTTCAGCAATTTATCAAAATCAGTTGCCTACCTTAAGACCCAATTCTCCAGGATTTTCTGGATCGAAATCATACAAGGCTTGACAGCAGGGCCCTTGATTTGCAGGAGTGCGTCCAGGTGAAGATTTCATCGGTGATGGAACTGGAGAAGCTGCAAACAAAAATGAAGATCGTTTATGCATTCAAAGCTTAGTTGTGCTGTGGTTTATTAATTTACCGGTCAATAAAAAAATCTTTGATTATAAAAAGGAATAGAAAAGTTCGATAGTATTTGGAATGATAAATTGTGTTGGATCTATTTTCTTGAGTAATGAAAGGTGTAGATACAATGTCAGAAATACTTAGAAGATGAATTAGCGCTACGGACAGCCAAAATAGACCAAATAGTTGAGTTATAGAATTGACATGGAACTTTGTCGGGAAAATCTTTATCAACAGCATCAGCCAGTATAATACACAGAGTGGTTATATATAGGTAAAAAAGGTAACACGATAAAGTTCGCACGTGAGGTGAGCTGAAGAAGCTGTTATATGAAAAAATATTACAAAAATACTCCTTTCCAAAATTAGAGTAGTGCAAGCAAAAAGCTTCTTTCCAGTAAATATTAGTAGTTGATGATCCAGTGAAATGGGTACAGTAAAGTAGTAGTAGTGGGAGTTGCTCATTAACCAGGAATAAATCTATGGTTTGGTTATCGCTGGAAGCTTTCATGGCGAGTATACGAAGACATTACCATTAGAGGATTTCGGTGGATTTCCGGCATTGAAGAGAGGCTCCCATTCCTGCGGTTTGGGGTTGGCAGGAGACGGTAGAGGAGATCTCTGTGGAGTTGTTCCTAAGCCCACAACCACAACAAATACCCCATATATGATACATAGATAGAAAACAATATAGAACTATAGAAGAAGTTACAATCGCAGCTTATAGCGTCTTCTAGGAAGATTTTAAGCAAAACTCGAAAGCCAGCTAAGGATACAAATAAACACGCAAGAAGCAATGTCAAAATCACTAACGTTCTCCAAGAAGGAAAAACTAGATACTATATACGATGATCGTAAAAAGCAAAAGGTAGACATGAAAGACCACAGAAGAAACTTTGGTTCCAAAAACACAATAAAACAAAGATATAATTTTTAAATCAGTAAAAAACGACAGTTCTCATCTGAAGACCGATGTGGCTCTTACAACTTACAAATGCAACAAAATATCACAAAGTGGACTTTGCTCGCATCAATGCCTATGCTAGTAATCGAATCGAAAGTAAAATAAATTAATATAATAAAACAAAACAAAAAGCAGCTATATGCATGCCTTTGGCTGAAGGGATATTGGCAGTTGGAAAATACGGAGGTGGGGGCCCACCATTCAAAGTTTCCCTGGAGTGATCGGACTGGCCATCGTTAACATCCAAAGTCAGTTGCAAGTCATGGACTGTCTTCGGCTGAAATTCTCGCTTTGGACGACTGGCTGCATCTTGTCTCCTAAATTAAAAAAAATTAATAATATAATATCGCTCTTATCAAATAAAGGGGCATTTTAAGTTTTTTAAGTTCAATATTAAAAACTTGGGAAACTTGCTTTTCATTTAACGTCTCCACCAAATTCGACAATATTTCCGTACACTGTTTATGATATTCCAATAAACATTCTGCAAAACTAGCCACCTCCGATACTTGCTCAATCTATAAAATCATTCACAATTTAAAGATACTTCCTGAAATATTAGATCAAAGATTATCATGTACATAGTAATAAACGTTTTATGTAACTCACATCATTTTCCAATAGGTTATACATTCCCATTTGTGCCAAATGTAAACTTTCTGCAAACTTATCCTCTGCCAATTTGATTTCGTCATCTGAAATATGAGATCCTGTATCATGATCCATCCATAACACAAAACATCCAGACAGACAATACATGCCGTTGCGTATTGTCAGCGGTTTCCATAAATGGCGATTTGTGAACACAAGCAGTAAGGAGACCGTACAAGCCGTTCCATGAATGTGCAATTAGGACCAAACAGTCAATCAAAAACAAAAATAAAATAAAAACAAAAGTAAGCACTTAGTCTACAAAAATCTACAAAATAAAAAATTTATAATAGTACCGTTACTGAATACATTTCAAATTCAAAACGCTTCAAATTAAAAATAGGACAAAAGGAAGAAAAATGTCATGCTATCCAAACATTACTGTAGATAGTTTTATGGTATATCGTACCAGCACAACACGGATACTTATTACTTAATCCAAACAAACACACTTACTTTATTAGGGAAGGGAAAGTTGTATAGCATCAACGTTTCGACTTTCTGATGCAAGTAGTATATCAATGTGTTTGACTTATAAATACATACAACAATGTACTTTTTATACAAGAATAAAGTGCAAGACAGTACAAATTGTGTTAGACTACATTATATTGTGAAACTTTTTACCAGGAATTGGTCTGCCAAGATGTGAAGGGCTTCCATATGGACTCCCCTGAGGACTTTTCTTTGGTACTAACGAACGATAATATTTAAAACAGTACGATGTCATGCTTTAATAAAACATGCGACGAATCATGAATTATACTAATAATAAACATTCACTTTTAAAAATTTAGCGATTTCTAAAAAATTTCAACTATATATCTGCCATTTAGGCACATCTACATAATCTAGTCGCTGAAAAATTTTATAATGGCTAAAGTGACAAAATTTCATGCAGTTTAAGAGATAAGAACAGAAACTGCATTACAGACATATATAATAAATTTGATAATAAAAGGAAGGTGTTCATCATGAGCTTTAACTTATGGCTTGGGATATTCGATAGGCAGCATGTGCGAGAGATCTCCGACTGAACCAAGCTCAAGAAATAACGGAAACCTTCGCCCGTACATCAACCTGGGGTTTATTTCTCAGATAAACTCGTGATATCATAAATTATCGTCAACTTTAATAATATGAAAGTTTTTGTAAACTGTGTTTTGTTCTTACCCGTACCCTTCGCCTGCTTCCTCTTCTTGCAGTCGTAATCTAATCGACGACCCTGCAACTTCTTACGATGATGCTGCAAGCCGATAAAAATGTACCAGAATTTGATAGACATGAACTTGTTAGTTAGTAGTTGATTGTTTACAAGAAATTCACACATTTTAAAAAATTAATAAATTCATGCATAATTGACTGATTGTACTTACCATCACCTCCTTCAAATCCTTTGTTTGTAAATGATGTAGGGGCTCCAAGAAGTTCTGTTTCACATTATCGTCCAACGAGTACTTGTTATCAGCCATTTGTTTTAAGCTTTCACCCATCTCTATTAATGCTTGAGCTAGAAAGAAAGTATGGGAAGCGCTTAAAGTTTTACTAAGTGTTTGCTTTAAATTTTGTATACAGTAAACCAAAAAGAGTATTTCTCTTGACATCCTGTCATAAAAAATTTACCGAAAATACTGTCCTCCCCTAACTTTCTCCCGTAACTAGTCATACATTCTCCTAGTACACCTTCTGGTTGGGGATAAGTCGATGCTTTTGCCTGTCCGCTTAATTTAGATATTCCCTTAACAGCTGCCATTTTCGCTCTAGCTGTTGGATTTGGCTGCAGGAACTCTTTGGTTTTTAATTGCAGTTCGTCTACCAGCTCATAAGTGATGTCAGTTTTCTGAATATTACAAGCATTATAGTCATTCATGATATCTTCATAATCCGCCAGCAGCGTGAATTATGCATCGGTTCGGCAAATTAGAATACAAACCTTTTCCATTTCCACGAAATCATCGTCAAGCTTAGTTCCTTCGGCACCGCCGATCTTTTCATTCATATACTACGTAAATAAAAGGTAAACAAACAATAACAATTAATAACAATTACTAACCACAAACTACAAGCGATAAGATTTAAAGGGGAAAGCGCACATAACATTTGAAATTAATTAACGAACGTTAAAGGTTATAATTATTTAATTAATTTATAGAATTCCAAAATCGCAATGATTCATATGAAACCCCACTTTTATAAGAGAACTCTCAGAAAATTTGAAATTGAACTAGGAATGATCCTTGTTTATCCTCATTGCAGTTTACGTCAGACCATGCATGGGCTTTCTCTTGTAAATTAAACAAAATAAGCATAGGATTCTCTTTAGAAAACGTAAAGATCATTATCACTCACGACGATATACCTCATTATCATTCGTAGATGGTCGAAACTTGTCTTCTGCAGGTTTGATCAGTTAGATAATAGATAATGAGAATAATCATTCTTCCAAACAGACACAATGAAATTGTTTTTCTAGCTTCATTGCGCTTTCTACTCCATTTCATGATGCTATTTTTAAACAAGCTCTCATTCTGACAAGCATCAAAGAAAAGCTAACTTTCTCCCGTTTGCATGTAACTTGTAGGCTAAACTCAATACGTCAAGAGAGAAAGCTGTGTGTATTTTTAGGGATACCTACATTAATTTCCAAGAGAAAGTCCCACAACAGGATACCTATCTAGGTACCTACATTTATATATACCTCAATGTACATTATGTACAAGACTGTTGAAAAAATGCATCTATAATGATACAAGATGGAGCAGCTCATCGAACAAAAAAAACAACGTTTGGTACAAAAGCACCTACTATATTAATATTATGGTGCTTACTGCTTACTATTATATTTAGTGATACCACTACCGTGTACCATGTGGAAGCGGCAGAGAAAGTCAAATTAGAATCACAGTATTTCATGATACTACTGGTGACTGGATAGAAATTTATCGATCCATCTTTCTTATGTGTATGTATATTATATACTTCTCCAGAGAAGCGCAAATTCTACCCAACAAACCAGTCCGTAGTATTAACCATCTATTTAGTGTTGAGTCAATGCGAGAACAGTGCTTAGCACCAGCACTTCTGCTATTCTATACTGTTGAATAGTACTTTCTCTTCTCTTTAACGCATACGACATTACACACAATATTGAATACAACATTATATCCAACATCTCAAGCTCTATAAGGCGAATATTATTTGTATTCCATGTACACGCGATGAAACTGGGTCAAGTCAATGCCAATTCCTTCCTAACTACTTCATGATGTCCAACTTGAGACTTTTCCTGTCCTGTCATACGAATTACAAGATGCTTTCTCTGCTCAAACACGAAAGTATGTATAGATGATAGTATAACAAACATTTTTGCAATAATGCAATGTTCCTACTACGAAGACAAAATCGTTTGAAGACATGAGTACAGAATGGAATTTCTTTTCAAACCTATACGTGTATGGTTTAAAGCGCCCCATGTACTCATGTACTCTGGACACAACAACAACAACACGACGCTAGCATCCTCGAAAATTGTAGAACGTATTTGCTTTCTCGCACGCGACCTTTGATGCTGGGACTTTTTCTCTCTGGGTTTGCGGTAAATGTAGCCTTAATAGAATAATAGCTTAGGGTGCTACCTAGACATATTTACGTTCTTTACAAGAACAAGTAACGGGTCCGTCATAAATTTCTTTAAATGATAATGTTCAAGAACAACGCGAACAGGAAGGATTGCCCAGTATTTTTAAACAAAGGTATTAGAAAGCCTACCGCCATCATTTTATAATACATTTCTCTTCCTGAATCTAGAAGGAACATTGATGAATTAGATGAAATAATAAACAATTAAAGCATCACAGTAACCTTTGAGCTTGAGTTCCTCTAGATTTTTAGCTAATTATAGAAATATGATAAAATCTCTATATGATATGTACATAACGAAAACAATTCACAGGTCGGCTGTCTCTGTTTAACCTTCTTGTACTAGCCATCTACTCAATCCTATGGAGCCAAACATCCTCTTATGATTAAAACTAGATACACACTTAATGTGGCTGTTTCTGTAGACTATGTCCGAATCGTCCTCCGCTTGCCATATTACATTTTGCGCTAACGTATCCGTTCCATGTGTTCAGTTTAGTAAATTCAATGAATGAAATAAAAAGAAAATTGGAAAACTATGACTGATTCAGACTTTTATTACAAAAGTGGCCCTGATTAACTGATCTGCCATCTGCCAGTATCATTTAAAATAAATACTTTTAAATTATTTTCAATTGAAGTAGTTAGCTATTTATTTTAGAATTCTTAAAGCCTGCGATTCTTGCGATTCCTGATCCAAGATTTTATTTTCTAATTTTTCTCACGTCGCCCTTACCCTACCCAGTTTAATTATTTTCTTGTGTAAAGTTATCAATCAGAACAGCTGCTTAAAAGTCAGTTTATAATCACCGTTCCGGTCTAATACGATTTTAAAAACTT
>JAQFYG010002741.1:0-13931 GCA_034694325.1 Entomobrya corticalis
TTTTAGATTTTGTTCATAGATCCGATAAAGCAATCAATTAGCTTCAAAATGTGGATATTTCGAAGTTATTTGGGTGAATAGCTTAGTAAATACAGCGTTTTTAACGATTTGAAATCGGTCGTACGTATACCATTTTCACTAACTGTACAACTTTGTACAATTCGACATTCGATATTGATATTACTATAACTTGTCTTTTTGGTTTGGATTGTTTTACTGTAGTAATCGTTGAAGAGGCTGCTGAAATACTAGAATCTCACATAGTGACATCACTTACAGAAGACTGCAAACAATTGATTCTGATTGGAGATCATTTTCAACTCCAACCAAATGTCAACATTTATGAATTGGAAACAAAGTATCGACTGAATGTTTCGTTGTTTGAACGCATGATTTTGAATGGAGTTTGTTTATGCACTTTAAAGGTACTTGTAAATTAATGCTTCATTAATTTTCCTGTTTCTGTTTAATTACTTGTAAGTGTATTAGCATCATTCTACATTTTTATTTATTTCCATAAACTATTTGGCAGACTCAACATCGCATGCGTCCAGAAATTTCAAATTTAATTATTGGAACCATATATGAGGAACTCCATGACAATGAAAATGTCTTTCAATACCCACCTGTAAGAGGGATTAAGAAGAGTCTGTATTTCATCAATCATAATGAGCCCGAGGAGTCGGTAATCTGAAATACAGATACTTTGCAATTTTACCCAGAGTTTTGATTTTTTGTATTTATCATTTTATCAGTTAACTTTTAACATAATTTAAAAATTGTTTAAATAGGACAACGATCTACTCAGCAAGTCAAATAGTTATGAAGCTCATTTTCTGGTTGGACTCTGTCAATATCTCCTCCTTCAAGGGTATGAGCATAAACAAATCACCATCCTGACAACCTACACTGGTCAAATGTTTTTGCTCAAGAAACTCATTCCTGACTTCTGCCGTGGTGTCCGAATCACGTGCGTGGATAATTTTCAGGGCGAAGAAAATGACATCATACTATTGTCACTGGTGAGAAGCAATAAAGAAGAAAAGGTTGGATTTGTAGGAAAAGACAACAGGATTTGTGTGGCATTGTCTCGAGCCAGACATGGACTATTCGTGGTTGGGAACATGAGCGTTTTAGCAAGCGCAAGCAATACTTGGATGCAAATTCAACAGAAGCTGAAAGACGGAGAAAATATTGGAAATTCATTGGAACTAATCTGCGAGCGCCATGGAGAAAGTACCCCAATTGAAAAGAGAGAGGACTTTCGACCACTGGTCAATGGAGGTTGTCATCAGATTTGTAATGCCATACTTCAGTGTACTCACACCTGCCCAAAGATTTGTCATGCTGTGGATCAAACCCATGAAAATTACAATTGCCGGGAAAGATGTACTAAAACATGTGTACTGAACCATCAATGCGTGGAAGTATGTTTTAGGAAATGCCCACCCTGCCACATTATGGTTCCGAAGGTCCTTGCTTGTGATCATGCAAAAACTATTCCCTGCTACCAGGATCCCTCTTCCGTCAAGTGCATGGTACCGGTGACGAAGGTTCTTCCCTGCAAACTTAAACATGAATTGGAATTACAGTGCCATCAGGATGTAGATAAGCTTAAATGCCGCGTACTCGTTGAAAAGGATCTTCCTTGTGGGCATGCGAAAATGATTGAATGTGATAAGCCTGTGGAAGAAGTAAAATGTGACTTTACGGAAGAGAAAACACTATCGTGTCGACATAAACGGATGCTCAAATGCTATCAGTCTGTAGATATGGTTAAATGTGATGTTATGGTTGAAAAAGAACTTGCCTGTAAACATAAGAAGAATTTGAGGTGCCACACGTCCGTAACGGACAGGAATATTCGTTGTGAAGTCGTCATGGACGCTGTTGTTCCGGATTGTTTCCATGTTGTGTGTAGTCATTCAGTCATTCAGTCATTCATTCATTTACTAGCATTATAATATTTTCTAAACACATTTTTAACATGCAATATTGGTATTTTTGCAGTTGAAACTTCCTTGCCACAACTCCGCCAACCTAAAATGCACGAAGAAATGTAGGAAAACATTGGACTGTGGACATGATTGTGTCTTGGATTGCCATGTGAAGAGAGACCCGGATCACAATGAATACAAGTGCCAGAAAAAATGCCAGCGTTCATGCGAAGCTGGTCATTCTTGCAAATTTATGCATGCTTGTTATAAACCGTGCTTGCCATGTGACAAAAAAGTGAACGTTTCTCTGGAATGCGGTCATGCCATTCTAGTGGAATGCAGTCAGAAAGATGGTCAGCACAAATGTTTCAAGAAGGTCAGAAAACCCCTTCCATGTGGACATGAGCAGCTTGTTTCTTGCTTTAAGAGTCCTGAAATGCATAACTGTGCCGTGCAGATTGTTAATTGCCAGAAGAAGTGTACTTTGGGTGAGTTTTCCATTACTTAAATAACATAATTAGATCATGACACCCGATCCCAAGGATATTCCCATGAAAACTAAAAATTAACAGCTAAAATATTTTACTTATTTACTATAACAGGCCATCCTTGTAGGTTTGAACATGCGTGTTACGAACGCTGTGCCCCTTGTGGAGTTAAAGTTCAGAAACGCCTTAACTGCGGTCATGAAGCTATGATCAGTTGTTATGAGGATGAAAATAAGTACAAGTGCAAGGAAAATGTTGAAAAAAAGCTTTTGTGTGGTCATATGAAGAGGTTGGAGTGTCACGAAAATTTGTTGTTTGTGAATTGTAAGGAACCTGTAGAGTCCAAGTGCGAAAGGTGTTCTGTGGGAGTAAGTATGCAATTATATTACCAGCTATTTTCAGTTTACAGAGATGCTTGGGTTGCTTCATCGTAATCTGTAATACTCATGTTGTTTGGGTTTGGTTTTTCTTTTGATATGGTTAGATGTCGATCGAATGCTGGAAGAATAATAGTCCGATTTGCAAGAAATGTGAAAACGATGAAATGAAGAGGACCCATTCTAGAGGAGCACGACCTCGTAAATCATTTGGTTTTGGTAGAAGAGGGAGAAATCGACGATGATCTGCTGGTTATGGAAACTATTGGATGGAGTGCGCTAGTCTAATACATAATTAAAAAGAATATGTGCCATTCTTGTAATGTAATTAATTATTTGTTATAACCTCCCATTGAATTAAATAAAATCATCAATTGTTGACATTTTGCCTACAATGAATTAGCGATAGAATTGTTATAGTTTATCAATTCATCACTGGCGTTTTTTTCAGATGTACAAATCAATATATAACTTTTGGACAAACCCTTGCATCTTAACTTTTAATATCATCCTACTTTTCGTTAGAAGTCCGCTGCAGTGGACAACGTTTAGAATTATCCTATTGGTGAAATGTTAAAATATTTTAGTCTTATTTTTAGGTTAATTGTTAGAAACTGTGTTAAGACACTGCAACAAAATTATTTCCATGGTAAATATAACGCTGATTATTGATAGCAGCGATGATTGTTTAAGAACAAAGCAGCCCATTCCAGATAGACCAATTTGTGGACCGGTTGTCACTCGCATGTCTTCTCTTGCAATTTGGTTGTCATAAAAGTTCTCTGGACACTCCCTGTAAATATGGCGAATTTCATGTGCATACTGATTAATCCTCGAGCAGGATATTGTAACAATGCCAGTTCTCATGACGAGATGCAGAATACTCCAAACTTCGTAGACTGACTGGGATGCACTGCCTCGGGGACTGCCAGATCCATTTAGACCATCAAATAGCTGGCATAGAAATAATAAAAAATGTATCGTTTCATGCAATGGGTAGGGAAGCAATTAAGACAATACAACTGTTTCATAGTTAACCTGCAAGCTGATAAAGTACAAACTGAACGTGTAGGAGCCAAATATGATTGGAGAAAAGCAGCCTTCAACTTTAGAAAGCAGTCTGCATAGATTACGGTGGTCCTTGTAAACTTTCTTCCAAGCCTGATGGCCGTTTGGGTATTCATTTGGGATTGAATCTGATTTTAATTAATTGAAAATTTTATAGTATTAAATCAATATTAATAATTCCATATTTATTTGTGTTATAAATTGTTGGCATACAACTATTTACCTCGGCTGGAAAGTGATTTCAACGAAGATTTAATTTCAGGTAAAATTTCCGTATTAATCGTCAGGTTTAAGGACAATGAAGATGGTGGTCTTATCAACTTCTCTTCTGCCGTTTTATTCAAAATCTTGAATTTTGCATACAAAGCCCTTGCTACAACCGCAATAAGAAGGTCCACGTAATTTAATCCATACCACATCCACTTGTGAATCAAAAATACGAAACTGCATAAAACTGGGTGGTAGTCGAACGCATTATTCCAATGTGGATATACCATACGATAGTAGCATTCAAACAATTTATGTGGCTCATTTGAGAAGTTTTTGCATTGTGCACAAAATCGGTAGTGATCCAACATCAGGTTTTCCAGAATGGCTGAGGTAAAGACGGTGAATGCAAGAAAAACGACATCTCGGTGCAGGGAAGTATCCGTTGTGGAATACTCAAGTTCTGAAGAAATCGCTTTCCACTTCTGGAAAAGTTTTTGTAATGATTTCCGTCGGATAAAGACAATAAGATAGCTAAATACGCAAAACAGAGAATTTCAGAATTTGATTTAGTAAATTTCCATTATTTATAAATTAACATTTTAACGTCTGTAAACTTACACTGTCCAAGCCCAACAATTAAAAAATGTGTAACGAAAAGACAAAGCAATATCCAAAGGAGTTTTCATGACCAACTCTCCGCGAAAAGTTGACAACAGTCCCAATATCAAGTTCAATGTCATAAATATAAAGATGGAAAACGAATATAAGCTGTACGCAGAAGTAATTCGACTGCCTAAAGAAAATTTTTGCTTATTGATGGCGCATGATGAAATTTTCTTAGATTCGATGGAAGGTGTAAGTCCAATTATTTTTCCAAAATGTAATAGCCCACAAATATTTTTTGTCAAGTCCCAATTCTCCTCTTTATTCATATCTGCTTCTGTGAATGGCTCTACCTGAATGATTAAAGATCTCTGAAATTTCTTCAGTTGAATCCCTGCAAAACGCATATTATTTTTTTAAGCGCAGTAAAATTTTTAGAAACTGAAAGCTTCAGGGAATAGCTGAGATAAAATTAATGAAAACTAAATGAAACAGTTTGTGACAAAATTGCTTTTATGACACAAATAAGAAAGTATTTTTTCTCGAGTGAGTTTAATTGTTTATATACTTTGTCATGAATCCAATCAGATTATAAAACAAACAATGTTGGTTTACTGAAGACAAAACAGTTTTAATAAAAAGATATTTTGTATAAAAATAGAAAGCTGATAACACGTGTGCAAACACTTCATTTAAAAAGTTTTAATGGTGAAAGTTCCATGGCTCTGACATCTGTGGATGGCCAAAATGCCAATCAGATTACAAGAATAAGATTCAACTAGAAAAATATTTTCTTTTGTAGTGACACCACATTAACACCTGCAGATTCCAAACGACATTTTGCTGACGCGGACACACAAGCAATACTGAAACATCAATTATGGTTGGGTATTTTAAATGTAACTTGAATAAAAAACCATAGAATAATGTACATCCATAATATGTATATTATATATAGATCCATTGTTCCATGATAAAAAACTATGAGATAATGAGCGTCTTTATTTTGGGTTTAGTATGCAAATGTAACATGCTTTTCTTGGTTAACAATAATATAAGGAACGATTTGTTTTTGCTCGGTTTTTTATGTAATTCGGTGATAAAATCTAAATCAAACTACATAGTCGTGTAAACATCGAGAAAAAGCCGGACCATTTGTGCATTACGTTTCATTTGAAAAAGTATTCAGAAAAACCAAAACCAATTTCGTCTGGAGTTTGCATTTTCATATGCTACACATTGTTTATAATTGTTTTAGAGAGTCAACTGTTTTCTGACGACAACACAATAAATATTATTAGAGAACTGCACGAGGCAGTTTTTAATAAATAGTTGTTATGATGTCTTGCATGCCGCAGATACGCTATATTGATATAAAATTAAATTGCCAAATTCAGAAACGTTTTGGAAAACAATATTATTTGTTGAAAATATGGACACGGGGAAAAACAAACCGCATAGATATTATGTCAGTCATAGATACACGTAATCATGATTTTGAAAAAAGTACTATTTATTTACTTTTGTATCAGTTTAATAAATAATATATTGATTAAATTTCTCAAATGTTTTACTACAATTAAATACTTTTAATGTTAATTGAATGTTACACTTGAACCCAGAATCAGAACTCAGTTAAGACGACCACTAGTAATTAACAAAAAGTTAATTGTTCTCATAAGTACAACTCTCAAATACAAAAGAAACTGCACTTTTCTAAAGTACATCATGTTCCCCATGTAAACTCTCAGCTCCATCAGTCCTTTAATTCTTTTCCTCTCAAATCGATGGCTTCTGGTAGTCTTTATCAATCGAACTTTAACTTTGACTGATGTTTTCAACAGCTTTCCTCCAACATTTAATATAAATCTGTACGCAATTACAATGAGGGGTATTGTGAGACAATAATTTAATAAAATTGCGTTAGAAAGTTGTTTCCAGTTGACAATGGAAGTAAGTTGTATAACAAGTACAAAAAGGCCGCCCCCCAGCAATACCGGCAAAATTGATTTAGAGAAATAGGCGTTAGCAATTTTATTGAAAACCAACTGCTCGTTGTAAAATATAATAGCTATTTTGTTGGGTAAACCTCGTTTAATCTTTTCTCTAGAAAACAATAAAATTGAGAAAAATTTTAATTGAGATTTATTGATAAATTTCTGGTTTTCGTATGCGATTTGAAGACTATAAATTGCTGTTTTTACCTAAGTTGTGTAATCCAAATGTAGGCGATTGCAACATAAGATCCCAATAACGTGGTGGTAAATGTTATCACGAATATTCCAATAAATGAATGAAGCAGATCCACTAAAGCATAAACTGCACCAAATAAAATGTTATCGTAAATATCTCGAGAAATGAGCTGGCTTGGCCAGTATTGCATGCTATGGCGATGTTTCAAGTGCATTAACATCGGTAAAAATGGTTGAACGTGCGAAACTATAGATGCTATCATGGTGATTATAGTTATTCCCAATTCTGAATACTTTGTGGTCCCAGCAACATTTGGGTACTGCCAGCATTTCTCTGATTGTAAATAAGATGCATAGTTTATAAATGGGTTACACATAAAATTATTCAATATCAAGTAAGACTTTCTGACAGCTCTTGTTACCTTGAAAATGGCGTCTGGTTTTCAGTAATGCATTCAAAAAATCCACAGTGTCATCTAAACTTGTTGCCATTAGAAAAAGTACTATTCCAGCTACTAATCGTGATTTGTAATGAGTAAAAAAACTCAGGAATTCTTGTTCCGAATAACTTTTTAGTGTAACTTGTCTTGACGCTAATGCCATGTAAATCACGTCTAAACTGAAGGATAAAACTAATACACTCCATAGGTAACGTCGTCTAATGGGCCATAGTTTGATAACTTTCTGTTGTTCATTTGTACTGGAATCAGTTATTTCACTGTTTTTGATGTCAAGTTGGGAGTTGTTGCTGCTATAATCTAATGGACTAACTATGTCGAATGGAAGAATATGCAATTTCCCTCCAGATTTCACCAGCACTGCTAACCAGTATTCCCACGTGTCTGTAACAGTTTTGTGCGATTTTGGCAAAGCTTTATTGATGAAAATCTTCATTTTAAAGACGTAACTCGCAGCAATTCAATTCAATGAGAGTATGTACAACGCTTGTTAAGGAATCGTAGATCGTCGTTGATTTGAGAGGTTATGAAAAACATTTGTCGTTAGTCAACATCATTTTTATTTTATAGGCAAGTATTTTAATAGAATTGTTTTTATAATTGAAAATAAGGAGTATTGAAAATATTTTGAATTGAAGTAGAAAATATAATGATTGAATAACAGGCAAATAGACTAGAGCAAATGAAAACATGTTCACTCACTTAACTGTATGTTTTTGTTAAGCAAATTAATGGGCTCATGAACTTTTGTTTCAATTTTTTGCTTTCACTATCAAGATTTATATTTTTGTAGAAATCTGATTTGTATATTTAACTTTTAATGAATGGATGTAGTTAGTGATTACTGATCAAATATTAACTTAGAAATACAGGCAGCATTCCTAACGGTAGTGGCATGCAACACCCTCAACCTAAACTTTTATCTAGCAGTGCTGGGATAAGCCTTTGAAAAGCATTGACATTGATAATGTACAGTAACTGGAAAGATAAGCTTGATTCTAATCCTTAAAATGACCCCAACCACCCATCTTCGAACTTTATCGTGAGTTTTCTCCAAACCCCTACCCAATAAAAAAAATAACAATTAATTTTATTCTAAACACTTTGGAAAATCTGTTATTGCAGCACCATTGGACTAAAATTTCAAAAGAAATTTGGCTGCGATGCATCGTCAGTGCATTTTTGTGATTGGCTGGACATCTGAATATCTTTAAAGTTTAGAATCATGGAAACATTGGTTTTTAGGGAACCGGAACTAAATTTGTGTAAACATGTGTAATGGGATAAAACACAAATAGTTTATTACAGTACGTATTACAGCATTTAGCTGGAAAGTTCAAACATGCATGGTTACATCTTATGAGTCAGAACGCACAAAAAATTGACTGAACTTTTTGAAGTAACTAAAAAACGATAATGTAAATAAAATATTGGAACTATTTTGATGAAACCGACATGTAAGTTTAATTAGAGAAATTTTTTACATCAATTGATTTTGCGAGTTTCATCCTTGTACACCATTTTGTTTAGTAAACCAATGCTTGATTTTTACCTTGCCCAAAGTTTACTAAATTCATGAATTCAATCAATTTACATCAGGACGAATAATTGTTTTCGATAACCAAATAATTCATAAAAATTGTTTCTCAGTAAATGACCAACCTACTAAAATTACAAACAAATATGCTTGTTTAACTAAAAAACAATATCAATGACAAAAACCAAATAAATCATAGTAACATGAATAATATGTTTATCTAAACTGCCAACAAATAGAATTTCATGGTGGTTCAAATATGAACAATATGGCAGTAATATGCTATTTATTCTAATATTTTCCCTCTACCTTTGTGTAGCTAGTAACACAGTAACAGTATAATCCATTATGTTTTTCATAAACGTTAAAAATGTTTCCGCTCTAAAATAAACATTATAGCCCATATAGAAACGCAGCTCAAGACATGCTTTGATTTGCCTCGCTTCCAATGATCTCCACCGTGGGCTTCCTTTGCGATGAAGTTCCAGTTTTATGTTTCTAGATAGACTCCAAAGACGACCTCCAATGTCAATTAAAAATTGAAAGCCCCAAGCAAGCAAAAACGTTACTATGAGAAAATTTACAAAAACTGCTGGTGGTTGATTCTTGTGATCACTTGTCAAAATAGCAATTACCAACTGAACCAGACAGAAGCTTCCTCCGGCAACAAAAGTAGGGGCAAGATGAGTCGATAGGTATGCATTTGTAATTCGATTTAGGACAAGCTGTTCCTTGTAAACGCGAATAGCAATGCAGAACGCCATGCCGTTTTTAATATTTTCGCTGAAAATAACATAAAAAATCAATTAAGCACGATTTTTGGAATTAAATTTGTTATTCGTACATCCGACGGCATAATTTTACCTTAACATGCTTGTCCAAATATTTGTAAGGCCCAAATATGAAATTGTAGTAACAATTACACACAAAGCTCCAATAAGAGAAAAGTATGAAAAGAATAGGTCATTTAAAGCGTACATGAGTAAAATGGGAGTGGAGTCGTACAAATCACGATTCATATATCTTGAAGGCCAATAACGCAAACTGTGTCGGTTCTGGAAATGCATGATGAGCGGCATGAACGGTTGAATATGGGCAAATGCCACAGTAAAGGTTGTGCTCATTGTCAAGAGAAATTCTGCGTTTCGAGTTGCTTCGTAGCATACCACATTTTCAAACACTTTTGCCCATCGAACTAAGAAAGTTTGAAACAAACCAAGTTTTCATTATAAAAATATTGTGGATAAGGTACAATGTACTTAAAATAATAATTTTAAGGACTAAATGATAAACATACCTTGAAACTTTCTCCGGGTAATTAGCAGCAAATTATTTAGTTCGGTCAACCCTTTTGGTTTACTAATTGTAATGACAATCAAAGCACCAGCAACCATACGTGACAAGAAATGTACGTAAAAATTGACAAATTCTGTTTCTGATACTCGTTTTAAGGTTACAAATTTAGCGACACTGGCCATGTATAATATATCTAGCCAAAACCATAATAAAATTATGTAAAAAAGTAAGGTCTTAGTTTTATTATTTCTTCTCAAAGTTAAAAGTCTTTTTTTCACGTCCCAGTCAAAAGGTAAAAGAAGAAATTTAGAAACCTTAATTAGTCGAATTAAAGTAGTCTCCCATAAATCCAAAAGGCTTTTGGAGCTTCTTAAATCCAAAACAGGGCTACTTTGCTCAAATAACTGACTTCTTCGAAATGTGTATTTATGGCATTTCACTGATAACTTTAGATTGTTGGCTTTGAAAGCATTGCCCCAGAAGCCACAAATTGGATTCATTATGTGCTTCTCCATTTCTGTAAAGCCAAGATTCCAAATGAAGAGCAAATAACAGTTGATACACCACCCCAATAAAACAGAGCTTGCTACTCAACTGACCAAATTAACTATAAACTTATTCCATAATTTCAGATTTTCTGAAAATTGATTCTAATGTATCTTAATTGCATTTATGTCAATACAAATAGGGACTATTTTGCATTTATTTTTGTCATTAAGATTTTAAAATATGCTTAAGTAATTTACCTCATTACTTTAATTTGTCAAATCAACCGAAATTGCTCGTAATTTGTTGAGCATGCTCTGATTTACTGATACTATGGTTATGTTAATATGAACTGTAAATAAAAGTAGTATTATCTTGCTTTCTATCGATGATAAAAAGTACCAACCACAAAAAAATTACCATCTATATTGTATGTTAATTAAAGGTTTGCATCACATAATTTCTACACAAGATTCAGACACATGTTAAACTTTATTTAATTTTAAAACTCACTAAAAACTTACGTTTATACCTATTTTATTTTGCCTTAACGACTGACTATAATTGAAATAGAATACAAATAAATTCCAATTATGATTTTAAATTTAGCTTCTGCAAAAAGAGAAGCAATTTTCGACACACATAGTGTCATTTATTAAGATTCTATAAATATACGGATAAATTTTACAATGCTAAAAATCTTTTATAAAATAATTCATAAAGAAATATCAAATTGCTGCTGCAAAGAAATCCACTCCACGTCATAATAATACCATTAATTTTTCCCATGTTGATCAAGTCTCCTTCAAACTTTCCCTTTGACTGAACATATTTATACAATTGTGTCCCAAAAAATTCTCCCAAATTAGCCCATTTCTCCCAAAGATCATTTAATCCAGCTTCATGCATTCTTTGAATACTTCTCATTATCCAGTACCTGTTTGCTGTTTTGATTTCCCAAAGATATAAATTCATCGCAAATTTCTGGGTCAACTCCTGACAAATTATTTGGCTTGCATCTGTATTAACGCCGGGATTTTGCATTTTTATTCTAAATATTTGGCTCAATCGGCTATCCTCAAACTGTGCATATCGTTTACCAGCTCTTGCGATCTCATAAAAGTTTTCCTTGTCATGACTTAAAATTTGCTCATAGCTGGAGTTGATTTTTGAAAGTGGAACTCCGCCCAGTTTAAAATCTAGCCAATATTCTGCTGCAAAATCCAAAATAGATTGATGAATGATTGTGTACTGGGCATCAAGTAATTTTCCTAGTGAATTATATTTTGGAGGTGGATCTTCCACAGTTACTAGGCTTTTCAGACAGTTGCCATAGTACCAAGAAAATTGCATTCCAATTAGTGCCAAAATTAAGCCACTTGCTTTCTCTAAATCATTTCCAGTTGACTGACCAATCAGCGTAGCTAAAATTTCTGTGGTTTCAATAAATACGGACTTGTTCCTGGATGGACGTTGTAAAATGTTGAAAAATATAACAAAAAGTAGGAATCCCCATAAGGATAAGGTATATGGCTGCAACCATATCGAAAACTGACCCATAAATCCATTATCAGACTTTCCTAATTTCTCAACGCAATAAACCAGAGAGTCGGTTTTGAATCTATTGAATGCTAATTGTTTTACTTCTTCAGAACTATACCATAATTTCGAAGATGTCGTTTTAATACTTTCTCCAGTAATGTATGAGGCTTGTTTCCACTTCCAGTTCATTGGTTCACTAAACAATTCCAAGCTAAGGAAACAAATCGTAATAGTGGGGCTTTACAAACATGTAGCTGTTTCTGTCGTAAATTAACGTTGGAATCAGGTTCCAGTTTCCAGAATAGAATAAACTTTTATGCAAGGTCAATGGGTTGCTTAAAACCAAATTTAAGAAAATATTTTTAATTAACGGATAATCATTAGGATTGTGATGTGCTGATGTAAAGTAAATTTGGTTGAGTTGAAAATATAGCAAAAGCTTGATCGACGGTGTTGAGTAATAGTTTGATATGAATTTAAAGTATAAAGAAAGCTGTGGTTTACTGATAAGTTGAATAAAAACTGAAAACGAAGAAACAGAATGATTTGGAAACATATTAAATGCTTTAGAAAAACATTTATCCACTTTGACTTTTTGATTACACTCTGAGAAAAGTATTATGTCGATTAGATGTGCCTTTTTGTAAACAATTTGGTTTACTTTTCCAGAATAATTAGAAGTAAAATGCATTTGAGATGGTTTTGGGAGTGCGACAATACTACTATTTTGAAATAAGTTTTCAAAAATGTAAACAGTGTGACAATCAAGTTGAAAACTTGAAAAGAGAAATGTCATTACATGACCTACATCCATTTTGATAGTTTATAATAAATTATTTGAAAAGAAGCGTGTCTCTAAAGGCTTATGATATAAATTAAAAGTTAACTCAATTACTGTTGACTAATCACATGAACACTCATAAAATAGAATTATTGGGGCACGATAAAAGTGCTCAGACTTTAATTTAACAGAATTTTGCACCACGTTTTTCAAAAAACGTGGTGCTTCAAGTTCATGATTTTCAATTTATTTTGAAGACAGTTTTACAACATCACTCCCAAGAAGTTACTACTTTTGCTCTCTTCGACTTTAAAAATTTAAACTATATTATCCTGTTCGCAAACCTAAGGATACACGATGTGTGCTGTGTCTTCTGATCAATATATACTGCATGAGTAAGTGAATGGCGTACGCCAAGCCAACCAACAAAGACTGCTGAAATACGACGACAAACTTTAATTTCTAAAGCAGACACTTAACAATTTCAGACTAATGAACTTTACTCAACTTTACAATCTTTATTAACAATTTATTATTATTTTTAAAAGAAGCGATTAACAAAGGTGTTCATAACTGTTCACATGTCAAGATGGTCGATGTTTATTTAAATATATGACAATTATAACATGTTGTAAAGAATTTAATATTGTTAAAATTTGGAAAATTCTATTATTTTGCGTCATTTGCCTACATTGTTCATGGATATATGTAAACATTGAAAAAACACTACACTCAACAACTCAAAACCTTTTATTCCTCAGTCATAATTGCAGTGCATCTTTCGTTTTACAAAATAACATGTAAGCAATTTATTGTCTTTGTCTAAAAACATTTAAAAAATAAAACTATATTTATAGCTCTTTAATTTATGCAATTTTGTTATTAAATTCCGTATTAAAAAACTTAACTTCTAAATATTCAAATTTTCTTTTCGCAAAAATACGTATATACAATAA
>JAQFYG010002742.1:0-13931 GCA_034694325.1 Entomobrya corticalis
AACCACTCCAACGGAAAGGAGGGTATAAAAACATTAATTAACGGTATCTCAATCATTTTGCGGAGGGCATCTCAATCGCTTCTATACTACTCATATCTCTTTTTGTTCACAATATCGACAATCCAGCTTCCTTTCAATATAATAACCATACAAAACATATTATGGTGAATGATTCACGGCTAAGAGAAGCTTATATTTACATTCATTTTGATAAATGTGTAGGCCCAAATAAAGTGTTTTATGATGATCCCACCTAACCAGGTATGCTGTATTTTTCCAACATTTGAATCAATATTGATAACATACTTTATACCTTTTTCCTAGAGAAGTAGTAAAGCATAATGGATAAGCAAGCATAAAGCGTGGGAAATAATATGGATATTGATGAAGCATGAATATTGCATTGAATTACTTACAATGTTGATAAAAACCGCAAAGATCTTAAGATTTCCGATGCGGTAACAAAAAGGAAAACTTCAATGATGGTTTTCCCGAATCGTCTGCATGTAGGCGTACTTGTATTGTACTTTTGGGGCATTGTGAAACGTCACATAAAATTGCCCTTTATTGCGTGTGTCGTGTGCACCCGCACCGAATTAGTATACAAAGTCTTTTCCGTTCTAATAATGTAAACTATAATGTTTTACGAACCGCATAAGTATATTTATTGACAAAATCTTGACATAATTTACACAAGGACATGTGCGGGAGGCAGACTCTTTGAAAATAAAATGTTACAGGAAAAAGAAATAATGCGATGATAAAAGCTTCGAGCTGTACCTTTTTGTTATCGGGAACGGGCAACCTGTACGTGTCTACATGTTTCTCATGAATTATGACAACCCTTTTCCGTTGTATTTCTATTCCAAGGTGTACATTATCAATGTTAAGAAAGCTTGTCGAAGCGTAACTCTGAATATATTTGGGATTTTACCTTTCAGTGGAGATATGAACCAGTCAAAGTAAATGCAGAAAATGTCAGATTTTCGAGTTTATTCAATAAATTTTGATAATCGAAAATATAGTGAATTCAACGTAAAAGTAGAGGGAAGTCATCTAGACTTACATTTCATAAAATAACCGTTACCTTATATTTCTCTTGTTTCAAGAATTCTCCGTGGATATAAGAATTTTTAAAGGCAAATCTGTTATAAAACAAGTGAAATATAGAGAATAGAACGTTTCGATGAAACTTACACTCGAATGCTGCCACATTTGGCGTATCTACGAACTTTAAAAGTGTAAAATTTTAGCGTACACGGACCATTCATTATTGAATTATCAGTAGATAATTAAATTGCCAATCTATTCATGACGTCATCAGTTCGGTCATATGAAAAGCATATGAAGGTCCAAGAAAACAAATAGCGAAAAGCTTTGATAGTACGGTTTAGTGCTTTCACGTTACTTATTACTAGACACGATCAACAAATTATGTCGTCTATTCCGACTTATGGGTCATATTTCATCATGCACGATTTTAATTAGAAGTAAAAGTAAATAATTTCAGCATATTACCATATTAGTTGTAGGAAAACATAGTCGTTAGCTGTAAACATTATGCCGTGTTGTGTTCATGTTTCTCCGATTTTTTCTCACATACCGCTAACAAACAAACTACATACAATTTTGCTTAGGAGGCCTGCTTCATGCAGACTATAGACCGGAAAAATTATGCTGAATTTGTTGTAAGTATAACATGATGTTGTTTATGTCGACATTGTAAGCAATTCATTATTATTTCTGTCATACCGATGAATGCACAGGAACGGAGAAAGTCTTCAATCTTCATGCTTTATGAATCTAATTGACTATAATTATGAGTGACACTAATGATTATATTTGGGTAATAGCCATAATTAAAGAGTGCGGAACATATAGAAAAACCATTCGTTCTGAGAATGAGTAAACTTAATACTATTTTGTACGTATATTGGAAAGTTTTATACGCTCGGAATTACTAATGTGTAACGAGATCTTCAGCATCAATACAAATTTTGATCACATCTCATTCCTCGCACTATAGTATACGCACAATTTAGGACAACGTCCAGATAAACAAAAGGCGTCATCAGTTTCTCTTACCTTCCCACAGTTCCACATGACTGCCTACAAATAAAAAGAATATAGGAAGGATATTCAAAAAGACAGACTTGGGAATGTTGTGAAAGCTCGTGCAGAATACAAAAGCAAATATTTCAACTGAAGCCAGTCTAAAAAAGCGTAGTATAATATATGATGCTGTGTGCTTCAAGACAAACTTTTGTCTGGACTGATGTGTTGTTCCAAAACTGGTGGTTATTTCTACCAGCCAGGATGAGTTTTCTAGATCAAAGGATTTCGCAATATGATAGTAATTTAGGTAGGTACACGTTATAGGAAAAGTAGACAGGCGGACGGATAATCATAACTTAATCACAAAACCAATATGTATGGTGCTTTTTACTATAGTTTTAACCCAACTTTACATGAAAATATTTAATGCAATTTTGAGATGTTTTGACGTGCAATATGCAATGCATCTGCCACTATCAACTTTAATTGCATATTGTACAGTGTACGTTCATCCATATAATGTGATTTCTCGTGTATAACCATTAAGAAACCAGGAGTGAGTCAAAAACTACAATCTTGTCGCCGCTCGATAGCCGATGTCGATTCAAATCCGAATAACGTTACTGGCCACTTATTGTTAATACTATATTAATTTGTACTGGCGGCTTAAAGCAACTTTTAATTCTGAAAAGTGACATCCCGTGTACAATAACAGAAGATATTTTTTCTTTATGCAAGCGTGAAAAACATCAATCATTTCCACCGAGTTGCCGCAGCTCTTCAATATCAATGAATAATATGGATGAGTCAGCCATTCATGTTAAGAGTGTCAGAGAGATGATGAGCCCATAAATAGCCCGTACTTGTGATGTGATAACATTCCATTTATTTCAATAAGAATGGAAAGCCTGGGAAAAAGTTTCTTACCGGATGAGATACAAGCCTAATGCATAATAAATCGATAAAATGTATGTTATTATCAATTTTGCAGCATAAAAACGTAATTTGACATGCAAATACTCGACGATAATGGAGGATTTGGAATTTTAACAAAAGTTGCACACTACGCTAACGCTACGTTTGCAACTTGCAACATGTATGTGATGATCAGATGAAGCCTCTCTGAAAGAATATATTGTTATCTCGATTTTAAAAATTTCTTCTCTTTTAACTAACTGGTTTAAAGGATGCTATAAGATTTGTTGTAGAGTAAAACTCTCTCGGAAGGTGCTTGAGGGAAAGAAGTAAGCAGTGGATGCAAATCGTAGCCCTTGACATGAGTATTATATCTGCTTGTATATTGCAAAACATTCTATCTACTCCCAACTAAATTATGAAAACCAACAATATTTCTTACAACAATGATTATGATCCATATTATGACCTGTGACGCATTGGTAAACGCAATATTCACACGAAAGCAAGCGAAAAAGTTATTCTCTAGACATTACTCGTTGACGTAGTCATTCACGTGAAGAACGAAGCTCACGGTTCACGTCATGTCACAAAATATTACATCATTTTTATGAATTTTATCACCTCTTTGGGCTTTGGGATGATGATGTAATGGTGAACAATCATATTCGTTAAAGTCACCTTCCTGAACGCATTTCACTATTATAATATTGCATAATGTTTGCAGTTGTGCCTGAGAAGTTGAAATAAAAATAACATTTATCCCTGTCAGTAATCTAGTAGAGACAGGCGTCACACGTTCATAAAAGGACGAGTGACTTTGTCAGAAGACACATTCAACAAGGAGAAAATTTGTATCTTGGCTGAAAAAAGAAATGAGAGACAGAACATTCCCAGAGAGGATTACAGGCGACATGCCTCTGGAGGAATGTTTTTATATTATCAAAACATATTAAACAAACCAGCCGTTAACAGCGTTCAGAGATTCATAGCTGAAAAATGTTAAATGGTCACCCATGTAGCGTCTTAACCCATATTAGCTTTAAAGGTGAATTAAAAACAATTTGTCACTAGACAATACAGAAGTTGGTATGAACAGATTTGGCTGAAAAACGGCTTTTATGGCAAATAGTCTAAAACATTTGGGTAAAAATCAGCTACACATGTTAACAGATATGACACAACAGACAGACGAACAAACATTATGGTTAACCAAATACGAGGCGTCATTCAGGACTCAGGAAACCACCGGTATATTACTATGAATGGAATGGAGCTCATATACTGCTTTGAGAGACATGAGAAATAAATAGCAGTACCTCTTTCGTTTTTATCAACCGTGTGGGCCTGGGCTAAGCACATCTTATACCGAGATGAGCGCTTTTTTGTGCGGGGAATGCCCACTGGAAAAGATAAAATGGATTGTTCCTCGCTTCAAGGATGTTAATAAAATGTAACTTGATAGTAGTTTCATGAGCTACTCTCATTTTGTTCCTTGTTGGATATCCAAGAATTCTGAACTTTCAAAGTCATCAACTGCTTTTCATTCTTCATCTATTTCTCTGCTGTGGGGAAAGTAATATTTAATTATGGTGCATACTTACCTTACCTATATTCATTATAGACATTCATGCATAATGCAAATACATATGATAAAGAAGTTATGTGGGAGATAAGGATAAGAGACATTTTCATTTCAAAAGGTATATTCATTTACCTATGTAATTTAGTAGCCTTTCATGTTGAAGTTGTTGAGTGTGTAACTTTAATACATAATATGGAATATGAAAAAAATTCTTTACTACCTGTTATTATATTTATAAGCTGATATATTTTGTGTCTGCTTACCTAACCACAACATGGCTTCTTCCAATAATTAGTATAACAAGTTTTTTTTTCGGGAGCACACATTCCAATTTTAATACCGTGAGTCATCCATTCACAATTAGGAATTTCACTTCCCACGTAACATGCGTGGACATGGACATAATCTTAGAGGATTATTACACCGAATTGAAGCAATTCGTTTCAATATAAATGCAGTCAGAAAAGCTATACATAAATTAATGATGAGAGAATGTTTGCATTTCCATTTCTAGTGTTTCAGAATATTATAGAATGAATATTATGAATAGCTGATTATAACAAATTATAAGCACTTTTTAAGAACTCCTTCAAAAATACAAATTTCAATATTATTTTGGTGGTATTTTAATCTCCAGAAAGTCGTTATATCTTAATAAATAAATAAATTGTTAGGATTACGATTTGTAGGTATTTTAACAGATTACAAGATGAGAATGTATTAATTAATGGATTCCACACAAACAAAATGTTTCTACAAACTCTTTTGGTGATCAGTAGAAGTAATTTTTTTTTAATTTTTAAATTACCGAGATGTTGGCTCTAAATGATATGATATGACAAATAGTTTTCAAAACTGTGTACCACAGTATTTAAGCTCTGCTACGATTTATACACAACATGTTCAAGATCGTCAAGATTTTATATAGCTTTTGCCGAGTCGTTACATTAGCTTCAATGGGATTTGAAATTAATGTTATAAGAAAGCTATATCCTATTTTGAAATACATCTAAAGTACCTATGAATTTAATTAATCATGATAAGATCTAAAAAGCTGAAAATCATACTACTTATTCCAATTTGTCATTATGCATTTTGAATAAAAACAATTCTTTTTATTCATGATACAAGATAGTAGATTAGTACATCCATTTCTTAAAACTCTTTTTGACGCTTTCAACATTTCAAAAACTTTCCGTTTAGTTGTGAAACTTTAAACCATATTTGTAAAACAAAGACACATTGACGGATCGGATCAGTCTATACATGCACTAAAATTTACACAGTTGAACTTTTTATGATCCAATGTACAATGTACAATGTACCTTATTGGTTAACAGAATCGGTACAAAAATAAAGACACAACAACGATTTGTACATCAGAATATCAAAATTGCACAACAGGAAAACATGAGCAATCAAACTTTCTGCATTTTGACAACTTCCACACATTTGCATAGTTCTATTAGTGTTCAATACATTTTCCAAAGTAAAACCAGAACAAAGAACTGTTGCAACTATTGTTCTTGCAGAGATTACAATTCTTACGATTGCATAGTCGCCACATATTTGTCAAATAAAACTGTCACATCTATATATTTTGATTAAGCAATATTATATGTAAAATGCAAAATATTTGATTATGAATACTTAAAAAGGTTATGGGTAATAGTAGCTACCTTTAAACCACCACCGTGGGAAAAAGTTATTGAACTTTGGGTGAACAAATATAAACTAATACTATAAATGTTCAATTTAATGCACTCAAAAGAATCCCTAACCAATAAACGTAAAAGTAATAGTAATAAATATGTAAAAACAATGAGCAATAACATATATAAAAATTGCCTTCACATTCCTAAGGCACTGCTGAAATTCTCCAGAGATGGCAATGACAATTTACTAGAGTTGTAGAAATATATTTGTGTATTATTAAAAGACAGCATCATTGACGTCATGAATTTGAACCTTATTAAAATCAGATCGGCCAAAATCGAGAGGAATTAACAGTATTAACTAAAACTGGAAACATGTAGTATGGTAAACAATTCAATAGAAACTATGAAAAAAAATGATATGACAAAAAGAAATACTTTGAGCTCATTATCCCGTTTTTTGGTTTTCAGGGATATATTAAGAACTTGCGAAATCAGTGAAACCCAGACTTAGGCTACTAAAAGTGACCGCTACTCTAAGCTATTTTCATCATTATAAAACCCAAAAATCTTGTGATGAAACTTGAAATGCATGGATGAGAAGAAGTCAGTTAAACTCATTTGTCAAATGTCCAATGCATTAGTAAAATGTTGCTGTTTCCTTTTTGTGAATTTCACCAAACAGTTGCCTTTATGCACTCCACGTGTATATTTTTTACACACAAATTCACAACTCATGACTACTGCTTTCTTAAGAAACAGTTTCAAACTTACATTTATAATTGAATAACATCTTGCAATGGGTATGGGTATAGGGTGCCCTGTCGCTTGGAATAGATTTACGAGGAAATGGTAATGGGATTTTCTTGATGCTCAATCCCATCTCCTCCAAATAAATAGCTTGTCTCTGCGTTTGACAAATTAAATGTATCCATTTCTTATTTTGTAAATATTTCAATGTTATAAACACGAAACAAAACTATCCTTATATTAGTAGCGAATGCATGAGTTCACTTTTAAAATTTGTTTTTGTGTTATCCCCAAATACGCTACGACAAGTGAATATTTTTGATAGTTTAATGGAACTTTTCTGTACTAATGTTTTGGCTTATAAAGTTCCAAGTAGCTGATAAATGCTAATATTAAAACCTAATAGGATTAATAGTCTCTTTCCACAAGTGAAAAAGTGAAAGCAATGAAAAGGCATTCGTGTGAATCGTTAGTTCATACACAACATTCTGGCTGGGGAAACGTTATTGTGTGAAGAAACAAAAGAATAAGCTGTTCTGAACTGAACAACTTTATGTTGTATATGTTGTGTGCCAAAGTGGTCCCCATGATAATCCTCATATTAATACGGATGATAACTTCATAAGCAATTTGCATGGCATTATACTTTTGGGGATGAATGTGTAAGTCGTGCATTAAAATTTGGAAGTTATATATTATGTTTATCGTAAAAATTTAATAATTGGATTGAATACAGAAGATTCTGTGCAAAAATTAGGAGTTTCTCTAACCCATATAATGCCCCCAACCAAAGAGGAGGATGGTAAACAGCCACCACAGCAAAAACATAAGAAAAAAGACCAATCATCAAAGCCGCCAGAAGTATCATCGGAAAGCGAGGGCAATGGGCACACCAAGAAAAAAGAAGGTTTTAGTATTTTAAACTCTTTAGCAAAATTTATGTCCCGTGAGAAATCTGAGACCGCTCAATCCTTGGAACCGCTAACCGAAACAGAAGAGATAAAAGAAAACAACAGTTCTCCTCTGGCACCAGTACCTAATGAAGTGGCAACACAAACTTCTGAATTAAAAATACACCGCTCTTCAACCCTGATCGCGATAGCTAAAGCAACGACAGCATTAAAGGTGCTATTGATTTTAAAATATGTTTAAGGTAGCGCTTTTCAAGTTATTGGATGCGGTCGATGCTTAACTTTAAGCTTGTAATTTTCGATCTGCAGGAAGTTCGCAGACGAATCATGACAATTCCCAAAAGGATAGGAACTGGGGAAGAGGATATACTTCAATCAAAGGAAACACAAACAAGCAATTCAGATATATCCTTGAACAATGATTTAAATGCACATGATCATCATTTATTGTTACGAAATAAGTCTTTTCACGGAAATGAAAGTAGTAGCTCATTACATAGCTTACACAACACATCTTCTTTACAACTTCAACCAGTAGTCGTACATAAAGAAGGTCGTAGAATAAATCCGCATACTCATCATCAGCACTCGCATGTCACCTTCAAAGGAACCCCTGAATATTACGAAGTAAATATAAGCAGTACACCTTCCAACACAAATAATTATACTTATAATGAATCCACGGGACTTTCTACTGATGATGGCGATGATGACAGCTTTGACGACGGTAAAATACTGTTTCATTCCACCCCTAAACCTGGTAAAGGCAACTCAAATGGAGCAGGGCAGCCTTATGTAAACCACTATTCATTCAAAAACGCAAGTTTTCAGACCGAACCCGAACTAGAAATTCGGGGAACCCAAACTTCATTTTCGGCAGGAATAAATGACAGCCATTCACATGATAGCGCACAACAACATGCACATCATTCAGAGAGTGAAAACTCATTGGTTCGTAGGATCTTTCTGGATCGTGAAAAATGTCCAAAGTGTGACTTATTTGAAATGATGTTTTTACACGGAGGTGAGAAGGTTCTAAACGACAAGGAAATGCTTAGTATGTTCAAGCGGCATATGAATAGCCATTTATTGAAAGCTCAAGAGGATTTAAATAAGCTATATAAATGGCCCCGGTGAGTCAATGATATTTTACTAGTCTATTGGAATTTTGGAATGAATGAAAAATGATGTTTTCTCCAGCAAGAAAAATATTCATAGCATGCCTCATTTGGTTTAAATTGTGTGCTACTGAAACAGGAGAGTAGCAGAAATTGAAGATGTTACAGAGCAAGAAAAGATTTCCGCTGATCGTGAACAACCGAGGGAAATGGATCTTAGGACGAATGCCTATCCAGGCAATAATTTTGATGAAAACAAGTCCCGTCAAGATGAAGTTGCAAGTATACCAACAAAGAATGAAATTGGCACGCCCCCACGAGCAAAGAAAGTTGATGCTGACGATGATGAAACCAGAAGAGAAGGCACTGAAAACTTTTTCAATACGACCAATTTTTCAGAGACAAAAGGAGGAAGACGTGACACGTCTCGACATGAGCATTCACGTGATCGTGACTATTCTTCTTCATATGAACGAATTCTTAAAGAGTATTTGGCTTCTAGAAATGGAGACTGTTCTGAAGAAGTAATCATCAGACGGAAACAGCGTCACAATGACGGACATAATCGTCAGGACTCCTTCAACGGTTATGATGACGGATATTACTATTCTGGAAACGTTGGTCGTGAAAGGAGCAAATCTCAAAGATTTGAAAGAGGGCCGACAAGTGGTAATAAAAATGGTCAGTGCTTTTGTGACAGAGTCAAGTATGTACCTGTTACTAATTTAATCAACTCTGGATATGGGAACATGGACGGTTATGATGAATGCAATTACAAAAGTGTTGGTACAAATTTCTCTTCCCATTCGTATAATCCACCTACGCAGCATAATGATTCGAGCGAAATGGAATCACAACTCAAGTGGTTCATTAAAGGATTGCTTACAGCATTAAAAGGTCATCACGATGTTAAGTCAACAGAAAGTAATAAAACGAAAAGTGGTTCTGAATCAAATCCACAGAATGAAGGGAAGCTTGAGCAGAGAACCGAAAATAGTTTTCGTGAGGGAAAAGTGGAAAAAGGCCCTCAAGAAGAAGGATTAAAATCTGGAAAACGGCCACCAGATCCTCCCAATGATAAAGAGAAAGAAAATTCTGCGACTTCTGAAGAAAACGGAAAGAACCGCGATCGTGAAACCAGCGTTCTCTCTGACATTGCATTTTTCATGGTTAAAAAGGAAAACGAAAAAAACCAAAGTACCGGCAATGACCAGCAGAGAGATAGTGGTGGAGGGACGGAACCGGATTCTTCAGGTCCAACAGACAAACAGGATATTATGAAAAATAAACTTGACCAAGTTGGAGAAATGTCTTGCCCTTTGCTCGGAGCAAATATAGTAAACTGTAAATTGAATAGCAACAGTGCTCAAAACGGAAAGAATTTTTCTGGAAGTGGAAATGAACTTGTATACCACAAAAACTTTAACCTTGAAGACCCATCAGTTCAAGAATTGGTCAAAGATGTTTTATCTGTTTTCTGCACTAAATTCCAAGCAAAGGAAGGAAATTTAGAGAAAAGCGGATATGAGGTCCCCACTGTAGATCCAATTTCTTGTTCTAACGCCAACTCTGACGAAATTGTACAACAAGTTTGTAATGTATTGAAAGGGACAACCACCACAGCACGCGCATCAACGCAAACCTCCAATAATGCTGACGGGAATGATGAAGATAGTCGCAACCAGCCACGTCGTTCATGCTCATACTTTTACCCCATTTGTGATGATAACAACGTATCCAACGCTTGGAACCGCTACTACTGTTGTCGTTCATTAAATCTGCAAACGGAATCTTGTTGCTGTAATGAGGAGCAAAATAGCATAGGCAACAACTGTTGTTCGCTGCCTTTGCAGGTACATCCCCATTGCTGATAGCGGCTTTGGTGTTACCTAATTTATTTTATTAAATATTCATGAAGATCGTTACGCGTGCAATTCAAATGCTCTTATAATGTAGTTTATTTTGTGTATGGGTTTAGGAAGCCTTCAAGCGCTACAATACAACCTGCTATCGTAGGGTTAAAATGAGACAGGCATGCATATCTAACTGCAAAAGGGAAAGGGAGCAGCAACGGCAACAACGTATGGAATCTCTGGTGAAAGCTTTAACGAACCGCTCCCGGCCTTATACCACCACACCCGCTCGGTGCAGAGAAAACGTCTTTTGCGGTCGTAGCGTTAATTCCGCTGCTGCTACTACTCGTGGTGATCAAGATGCGTGTGAAGTTTTCACATATGTGGTTCCCCAAAGTCAAATGTATTGGCAGTGCTTTTAGAAACACATAATTCAACTTCTTGTTAGTTTTTCATTCTACCAAACATGGGTTGCTTCCTTTCATGCATAATTAAAGGATCCTCTATTTTAATAAAAATCCATATCTACTTATTCTATAAAGCCTTTAAATTTGGTGGACTAGTGGGCTTAGGAATAGAGTATAGAGTCCTTAGTGAAAACAAAAGACAAAATTTAATTTAAGTGACAGGAAGCGTAATCCGTCAGAATTATATTTGCAATAGCAGCAGTAATGCTTTGAATAAAATAAAAAAGGGAATTGTGAACTTCAAACAATAACAATTCTTTTCACTCGTGAAACACAACTTAAACTCGTATTTTAACAGGGGTACTTGTATTCTTAGTTCGATTTCTAATTCATGTATGTGTAGCAAAACACAAGCACTATTATTATATGCTTTCTCTCATTCACTGTCCTTTTCTTTCATCTTTTGGTTTTTTCTATTTAAATTGCCATTTATAACAACTCAAAACAAAAACTCATAAACAATTGTATCGTGCCAGAACAGTCGACACTTTCTTTGTGGTGCTACTTATCAGACTTCAAAGTATGCATAGTGCTTTAGAACAGTTAGTATTACAGCACATTTACATTTGCTTGATATGCATTTCTCTCTATATAAACTCTTGATTTTGCTGTTGATGTGTCCTACTTTGTTATTAAAATTAAATAAAGTGCTTTTTATTTCTCTCTGTCGGATATGTAAAACTTTTACTACAGTTTATAATGCTAATGATATATCACATATATAGGATGTATATAAACTCTGTATAAAGTAAAACCAGAGCTATTTTTTAAAACTAATTTGTATTGTAGCTTTTATAAATCGGATTTCTTGACATGGAAAATCAAAGATGCATCTGCTAACAGAACTGTTTCTGGTTTTGTGTACCATTAAACAAAATCAATGAAATATGTCGTTTGTTTTTATAAGTGCTTTTCAGTAATAAAACCATTGTTCCTTCCTATGAATCAACACAAAGAGGAGTTGGTCCCGGTCCTCTCAAGTGTGTGCTTTTAATATAGAATTCCTATTGAACTGGTATACATATAAATTTTGTCTCCTGAACAAGGGGTGTCATGAGACTGGTATCTGATATCTACAAAGTTGGCTTTTAAAATACTCTGGTCAGATACTTGAGATTTTACTAATAACTAAGTACGAGATTCTTGCTTTTAAATACTAATTCTTATTAAGAGACCCTTAAGTCTTAAGCACTTTTATTCATGTTGTATGGGATCTACACCTACTGAGAATAGAATACTACCGAAATAGAATAAAAGACTGCAATCAAATTTTGAAACCAGAAATGGAGAAAGTTTTATATATCTGCTAGTGCTGAGGTATTTGTCTTCATGCAGCATGTTTAATATTTGGTAAAAACTTACACAAGCAAACGCAAGTACCACTTCTTGCATTATCTAGATGTTTCTTCGATGCCAGCAACAATGCCAAATTAATGTGTGTTAAAAAAGTGATGACAGGTTAAGTTCTTAGTGAATCGTTATAATTATATAGAGAGGTTTTACTGCTTATAGGTATTATTTTTGCACGACTTTCTTTGATATGTGACAAAAAAATCCAGCTTGTATAATAATATGGAATGAACAACTTACTTTTTAAATTTTTTGCAAAGGTAAAGAAGAAAGTTTAGCATTTGCTCTGTCAGCATTTTGAGAAGCAAAGCCTGGATTACTGTTACTGTCATATATTTGCTTCGTCCTTATATATCTTTTCAACAAATTTTATATGAAATACAATACAATGTTCAGTCCCAAAAACCTATTATCTGAATTTTGTCTTCACTTTGCATGAACAGATACAAGAAGCGAAGCCAGATGATATATATGGCTATTAGTACTACTAGTAGTATGGTTTATTGGTTTTATGAACATGAAGAAGCTCAACTTTAGAGAAGTACAAACTTCAAATTATTTAGGTACATAGTACATGTGTACTTATTTTACTTTTTTCGTGCAATACTATATATACATCCTCTATTTCATCAAAAAAGAAATTATAAAGCATTTTCTATATAAATCAAAATCAATTTGTACTTGTACAGCTTTGCTTCTTATTTGCCAAGAGATGCAAGTGGCTTTTCAGAAGAGCCATAATAAAAATGTTTACAAAAAGATGCTCGCCCAAAAGCAAGAAATATGATTTGTGTGTTCTCTCCCAATCCCCATCTACTTTGAATGTGGGTGTAAGTAGCAGCATAGTATTTGTTGCTCACCAAAAATTCTTTCCATTTCCAGGCACAGTGCTTTGGAAAATGACTGATTCTGACGGCTTCGTTCATACTTCAAGATTTATCTTATTCGGTTTACTTCTTTACAAATTTTATGATTTTTTCTCGCGAATGGAGCAATTTTGTGCTTGTGTATATTCGGCAGATACATGGCTTTGCAAAATACATACTACGATTTGTTTTTTCAGTGAAAGAGACCGTAAAATAGTAATTTCCATTAGCTAGCAAACAATTTGGTTTTCATTTCCATTATTCTGACTACATGTACCTGAGCTAGATACTTAGCTTTTGATTTGAATTTCACATTTTAATTTTTAGACACAGATGGAAGTAAGGAAGCCATTAAGGCTGACATCAAGGCAGCGCTAAGATTGCATCGCATAGGTAGATTTATCTT